>JAVTVY010030471.1:0-118035 GCA_036873755.1 Hanleya hanleyi | reverse complement strand
ACAGGTCTTTGAAAAGAGGGACACGTCTACTAGCCGGGAACCGGCGAAGAGCAGTACCCTGGAGCTACATTTCAAGACGATGAACAAGTTACAGACTCAAGACACGGTCTAGTTCAAGTTCATCGGAGAAGATGCTGTCACGGACTCTATACCGGAGCCGTTACAACCACGGATCTGGGCAGACCTCGGATAACAGTTCCCGTTCATCCAAGTCTCCGCAACTCAAGAAAGACAAGTCTTCTAGCCGGGACCTGGTGAAGCGCCGGGACCCGGCAAAGAGCCGTACCCTGGAGCTACAGGCTGGAACGGTGGACAAGTCTACAGTCCGGAGCACAGACCGGGATTACCAAGGGAAGTCTAAGAGACGGATTCGATCGCCGGAACGGGACCTCGACACCACAGAGCGCCGGGACTCCGACTCCAGAGCACCTCGGACCCGACCATCGGAGAGAGAGGTTCCTTCCAGAGGCGGGACTACAGTCCGGAGCCGTACCCCAGACAGGGAACGACACGGATCTATGAAGAACGGATTTATCCAGTCCACATCTAAGAGGTCACGGACTTTAGATCAGCATACGGGACCATGGCTCTGAGAAATCACGGCCCAATGCAGAACTCCGAGACCCCGTCAAGCCAAGAGCCTACAGGGACTACCGGGGTACCGTGAGAAATCAAGACTATACAGATCGACGGTACTCTGATACCGATGCACGATACTCCGATACCGATGCACGGACCCGGCTACTGGTGAACCTTCTGGGCCATAACAGGGACAGATCCAGAGTTCGAAGTCGTACCCCGGCGCAAGCAAATCACGGACCTATTGGGAACGGACTTATCCAGAGCACCGTGGAACCGCACATAGAAGTCACGGACTTACACAGTACGGATTACTTAGGACGGGCTTAGCCAGAATGCTACAGCACGGTTCGGGAGACAGCTCGGAACCGTACTACAGCATGAAGATCCCGGGAACACAGCCGTTCATCACAACGATACCGGGATTTCAGCTTTATTCGTCTACGCCAGATTTTCGGTGGTACAGCGGTGGATTCAAGCCGCATTCCCGAAGGCCGAAACTTTCTCTGAAGATTAAAGTCAAGTCAAGTTTGGCTTCATGGAGAGAAGTCAGGGAGAGTCCTCGGATAACAGCTCCCGTTCATCCAAGTCTCCATGACCCAAGGAAGAAAAGTCTTCTGACAGGGACTCGTCCAAGAGCCGTACCCCGGAGGCACAGACTGGCACGACGAAGAAGGCAGTCCGGACCACGGACTCCATCGCCAGAGCGGGACCCCGGCACCAGCACAGTACGGCCTTATACAGCTCGCCGAGACCACAGCTCCGAGAAGTCACGGCCGTATGCGGAACACCGAGAGTCTGACAAGCCACGGTCCTACTTGGAGCACCGGGATTCCGAGAAGTCACGGCCCTATTCAGAGCGCCGGGACTTCAACACCAGAGCACCTCGGGACGGAGCTACAGTTCAGAGCCGTACCCAGGAGCGGGAGACGACACGGACCTATTCAGTACGCCGAGAGTCTACATCTGAGAGGTCACGGACTCGTGGAGAACGGACTTATCCAGATTACCGGGAGTCCACATCTAAGAAGGCACGGACCTATGAGGAACGGACTCATCCAGAGCGCCGTGAGCCGGCCTCTGATACAACTCGGACCCGTACAACGGAACCGCAACCCGATACAACGGCAAGCAGATCTCGTAGACGGAGGCGTACACCGTTACAATGCCGAGATTTCTATCCTGAACGCCGTCATCGGGAGAGAGACCGTCCTAGACGTCGGAGCCCTTCACCTAGTCCAAACTACCGGAGTTATTACCATAGAGACCGTACTCCAGAGCGACCTTACACCCGACGAGATAGAAGCCGTTCCCCGGGTTCCCATCAACACGCACGGCGCACGGACGGCGAGGAACGGACATCTATCGACCATCACCGTAGTCCGGAGCATCGGGATAAACGGAAGCCCAGAGATGAACAGGGACCCGTGGATCACCTTTCCGGATCTGGATCCAAAGACCAGGCTTCTACTTCTGGAGTACCTGCTAAGGCAAGCCTGGTCAAGAGATACAGTCATCTTCCGGCAACACAGCTCCCTACCGTGGCAGTGGTTCCTTTGCCGGACCGACCTTACAAGACCTTCGTCCTGTATGGAGATCATTTACCTTTAGCAAGTCTCCGAAGTTGGACCCGGTTTTAGACGCACTTCTGGGATGTACCAAGGCACCGACAGTTGGACTTCAAGCAAGACAAGTCTGTGTGGTACAGAACATGATGGTAACCCAACTTAGTGTTACTTCATATACCGATTGACGTCAGGGTTTGGACTCCGTCAACACAGAGCTACCTCAACAACTACTGGCGTCAAGTTACCCACTCGACAGAGCTATTTCCGACTGCCATGGCCATCGTCAATGATGACAAGACATCACGGATGATCGGGGCACTGACACAACGCCTTTCCGGTAAAGACAAGGCAAAGGCAAATTCTAACAGAGGAGGTCGCCACGGACGGTTTTTCCTGTCAGAACTCGGGCAACCCAAGCTAGATGCTCAGAGTAGTGTTCGCCCTTACAAGAAAGGATAGTTCCAAGGTAAAGAGGGAATCTTCCGACCGGGACAGGGGCAACCTCGTTAGTCGGAATTGATGGTTCTCAGCCTCACCTTCAAACCACTAGTCATCCTTTCACCCTTCCCAAGCTTCGAGTCTTTACTCACCTGATTGTAGACGGTCGACCCTGATGATATAGAAGATCAGCGTCACTCTGTGTCAAGTTTTCGTCGAAGAAGTCAGTCCTTACGTGAGGTCTACTCCAAGTCCCGACACTTCATCTGACGATCATCCTCAGTCTTCTAGAGCCGGATCCTACTTTTCATCGGATAATCTCGGACTCCATCTACACCCGAGATCGTGATCAAGGGAATCTAATCTCGGAGAAAACGGTTAGTCGGGCTCGACTTAACCCGTTTCTTTGGGAGCGAGACATCCAGTCTACAGTGGGCAAGCCTAGTTTCAGACTGAGGTTCCTTCCAAGTCCAAGTCAACACGGACCCGGACACTGGAATAGGACACGGGGATCAAGTCATCTGTAATCCGGAATGCAAATTCGGACTCCGGAACAGACTTGGGACTCCAGCATCCAGCAGGATGACAGTAGAGACCGGACCAGGCGACGGAGCCGGACACCTACTGAGTATATTCGACAGGAGTTGGACTCCGACTCCCGGTTGTCGTTCCAGAGGGCGTTTTTCGAGTTTCTCCTCGATGATCACGGCGGTCCAGGGATGTTTCCAGGGACCCCACGGATTATGTAGAATGGCTACATTCAAGCGTCAAGCAGTTTTCCGGCATATGGAACCTGCACCTGGAACCAGACCATCAACGCCATGACCCTGAGGTCCGTTGGATGGAGGTACAGTGTACTACTCACCTGGGACCTAGCACAGTTTTGGCTAGCTCCAGGTACTCCTCATTACAGTTTCTCAACTACAACTGTACCTGAGGGCAAGAACAAGCAATCTAAGGATGCTCGTCCCGGAACATCTTCACCCCCTTCCAGTGTGGCGATGCCGGATCCAGTTTCAACCGAGCACAGAGAAGTTCACATTCACCGATGCGGACTTCACAGCTTGGAGGGATCCATTAGTCCAGCAACAGATAGCCGGCACATGGATACCACGACAAACAAGCAACGCATCATCTTCCTTAGGGATATCTGCGCTAAGAGGGCAGTCCCCCCTTGGAGATTGCGGTTGCGGTTGCACAACACATCAGCATTGATTACGAACGTTTCAGTACGGTCGTCAGCTGCGTCAAGTTTTGGGGGGAGCAAGATCCCAGTCAATGTTTCTAGAAACATCAGCGCTGGTCCTAGGAGCACAGTATCAGCAGTACCATGTCACAACACCATGTGTTTCACATCACTTCAGGGTTACCGCTGACAGTTTCCTCCAAGTCCTACAGGGTACTACAACCGGAAGATCACTTTTTCTACGGAGGCACCGGGACCCGCAACGGCCGAACCCCCACGTCTGCTAACGATCCAGAATTCCTTTGCAGACCAGGGTTTTTTCTCCAGGACCAATTGTACAGACAATGACAGCAGAAAGCTACTATTTACTGTACAGTCGCATCAAGCCCGGAGAATGTACTATAGTAGAGGACCTGTGGCCAACACTGTTTCTGTTCCAGCAACAGCTGTTTTTCCTCCTGCATCTGTATCAGGACAGGGAATCTCAGCCAAGCAGTACACAGGGGTATCACTCAGCATCATCCAGGGTTGTCAAGTTGACCGCCGGAATCGACAAGATTCCAGTATTTCGGCTTTCCATGGTCTTCGCCTTACAGTCTCGCCGAACACGTCAACTATCACCCAAGGGGACCTGGATGTGGTACTAGGGCATTCTTGCGCCCACCATTCGAGCCAGTACAGTCAACTGTAGTCTAGGCCCTGTCTTACAAGACAGCTCCCTGACAGCCTTCACTCCACAATCAGAGCTTTACGCAGTGGAACTCAGTTCCCTGACATGGATGACAGACTGGTCAACCAGATCTTTTCATCCGATCCCGGATTTCGTCATCAAGAACGATTCCACACGTCAGGGACCAGGCGTCCAAAGACTGTACCAGATTCCAGCACTGACAGATTTCGTCGGCCTGCTGGAGGAGAATAGGTTTTTATATCCAGTCAGAGCCCTGTGGCACTCCTTTACGGAACCGACAAGGAGCTCCAGCTGTCTTCTTCTCTCATCACTTATAAACAGACCCATCGGCTGACATCACTAGTTCATGATTACCGTTTGGGTTGAAGAAGACTGCCGACTGGGTTAACCAACTCGCCATCGACGCTCCTCCTCCTTTCTGGAGACATCGTCTCACAGGACTAGAGCCAGTGTGACGTCCGGGCCACTTTGGGGAAAACTTATCGTTGAACGATATTGTTGACACCTGCGCTTGGACGATCAATTCAACTCCTGCTGGCTTCTACCTACAGACATGTCTGTACAGATAGATAGGATGACTATGCTGGACCTACTGCTACAGCCCAGTGCATAGTCCACTACTCCTATCAGAAAAAAGGGGGGGGGGCGCCGCTCAAGCAAGCAAGATCCCGACAATTCCGCAAGCATAGAAGACAGACCATGTCGGAGACGAAGGGATTTCAAGACATCACGATGGCATCTGATTATCTAGCCAAGTATACGAGCAAAGGGTAGGAACAGAGTCCACCTCTCGCCGTATTACTTGTAATTCCTTGAACTCCCTACGCCTCTATACGACACGGGAATTATCTGGATATTACTAAGCATACTAGATTTTAAAAATCAGAACAAGACGTGCTCCGCTCAACCCAAAAAGCAAGTCACAAGACCGGCTACCCAACCTCCTCTGTTGGGAGTCTGGCACTAAAGTGATAGCAGGTTGAGATTTGAGACACAAACATGAAACATTTAAAAACAATGTTGGTGTTTGTTATCAAATCAAACCTGCTATCAACGTTGATTTGCCCAACCCATCCTCCCCTCTTTGCACGGCCTTGACACAAAACAGGTCTTGCACAGCATGGGAAAAAGAGGAAGGGCATGCGCGGAGAGCACGCCACCTAGCGGACGATCGACGAGACGATCAGGGGAGATAATTTCTTTGCAGGAGATCTCCAAATGGAGGAATATTGGCACTAAAGTGATAGCAGGTTTGATTTGATAACAAACACCAACATTGTTTTTAAATGTTTCATTTTTGCATTATAACATGTCTTTTTTAACCTAATTGCAGATATGAAAGAAGTCGCCAAAATGTCGTACCCTCCACTTTTTGCTGAAATGTCGCTTACCGAAATGTTACATGCTAAAATGTTGCAGATTTGATTTTCAAGTCGTTAGTCCAACGGTGTAAGAGTAGTGCATAGCTAAGCTTAACAAACATAACTAATCATAGTGTGGTTCTCATCCTCATATATACATTTTCATATTATAATACAAGAATTTGGTGGAGTGGAAATGATCTTTAGCCTTGACAATAACCTAAATCTTCTATTCTGTTTTTGTCTTTGATTAAGGCTTTACAACTGACATAGAGGTATTTGTTGTGCACTGGATGTCCCAGTGGTAAATTAGGACACAGGATAATAAAATGGACAGATTTTTAGACAACAACTGTCTTAAAATTGTTTCCTTCATGGCATGGCTGTTATGTTCACCTCTCGCCATAAAAAAAACAGTGTTGCCTGGGTTGTACGTGTAGCCTTCATTGACATATTTACTTTTAACAAGCAAGCAATTAGTGCATATGACTATAGCAGGAATCAAGATACAGCATGAAAACATTTATAAAGAGCTGTCTATCTGGATTTCTGAGGTAGCTAATACGAAACATATTCATGTGTTTACCTCTTTCATTAAGTAACAATCTTAAGGGTATAGACAATGTTGGCATGTTTATGCTGACCTGTGGTGAACATGATGAATGTTGTTTATGAGGGCCGGACCATTTGTGGACAAAGAACTGAAAGAAAGTAAAATAAAGTACTGGTTGATAATATTTTCAGTACAGGCTAGAAGAGCATTTTACAACTAGAATGGTTTTGGCATTAGGTTTCTTTTCAGTGTATTATGAGAAAACTGTTCCTGTGTTATTGCAGAATCCATTGGTTAACAGAGGGTTTTCTGTAGACACACGGAAGGTTAGAATGTACATTATGCCCGGACAAGTGTGGGAGTTAATATGAATGTCAATTACTCTTTGCACATTTTATAGGTGTTAACATCACACAAATCTCACTGGATTCTTTTCTACATTTCCTACAATTGTACCTAATGTTAGTTTTTTACATGTGTACATGTATCCAGGATAATTTTCTTTGGTAACATCTTCTGGTTCACCTTTTGCAGTCATTCATTTTTGAGGAGTGTGATCACACTCACACACCATCACACTCCAAAACATTTGCTCAGGAGTATGAAAAACAGCACTCGCCAAATGTAAGCTCTCTATGTTGTAAGCTGGGGGAGTGTGATATCGCACTCCGTAAAATCATTATTCAAATTGTAGGAGTGGCAATTTTCCAAAATGAAAGACTGCTTTTGGTGACTGGTTCACCGTCTGTGTAGAGGAGCATTTATTTCACTGATTATGTTGAAGAGTTTAAGTCAGATGTCCCGGCCCCCTAATCTAGCCTCGGCCCTGCGATATCCGTCACCAGTTGAATGGCGATATCCGCTAATATTTACAAGCCTCATTTAATCCTCTCCAACAGGGGTTACAGGGGGTTTGTCATAAAAGCGATCAAATAAATCATCGAGTCAGACTTTCATCAGATGCATTCTGGGTGATCTATCCCACCAGGGGACTGACTTTGTTCTCGCCAGTGACTATTCAGACACATCTAATACTCTATGCTTCCAATTCTCTGATGTTATTGACCAGTTACATGCGATTTCCCAATCACTATACACAGATAGTCCGCAGGGGTATTCTTCCCTTCCTTTTTTCCCCACTCTTCAGCAGTGATAATATAGGGATCTTATGCCATTCTACAGCTTGTGTTAACCTCATAATTAGATTTCCTCGGGAAATTTAAACAGTTAACCATGTAAATTCAGTGTACAAGAGGCTGCAAACCATTATCAAAAACATGTACCTTAGAGATCCTGACTTCATGGGGTAAGTCACTTCTGGGTCAGCGAATTATAACTACCTTCAGCTATATAATCATTATGTACATAGCACTTTTTTGTGCAGACCTCTTTGTCCAAATGTGAGATTTGAGCCTCAATTATGCTTTTGAAAAAAAAGTTCTATTCATTGGCATTCCTTTCTTTGAGGGAAAGGGTGAGAAGCTGTCTTACGGTTACCCACAATTCCTTCTCCATGTACTGTTGAACTTGTATAGTTCAACAGTAACTTCACCACTTCTGTCTGTTGAAAATGATGTAAGATATAATGATTCAATGATGTAAGATATAATGATTCGAGCAAAGGAAGTGCAATATTAAGGTTATATCTGAGAATATTCTTTCTCTATCATTGACTCGATGTTTTTTTCCAAAATTCTTGTGGCAGCATTATCCAATCTTGGCTTCTTAAGTATTTAGAGTTGAGAGTCGCATTTCCTCTCAGCCTCTGATTGAATTAGAACTGTTTTAGAAGATGGGAATAAGAAATCAGATTCAAACTTTCTTATGGTTTTCAACTTAATTATATTTATTTAACTGGCAACGTTCCATTTCGGATGCTAGTATTTTTTTCTAGTCATTACTACTATCTGTAATGAAGTGTCGCCAGTTAAATAAATATAAGAAGTTGTTATCCATAAGAAAGTTTTTATTTGATTAAGAATATAATTTGCACACATAGTTAATAATAATAATGAACTTTCTTTACTCTCGGTAGCCAGTTTGGCTAAAAGCTAATCTTCCAATGGGCCGAGCACATTTTAATATACACAGATATATATGTCTCACAATCATACATCTGGTTTTTCGGTGTGGGGAGAAAGCGGTGTCGAAAACGGGCCACATTGGTGAGGGTCCAAGATGTTAAGATGTATAATTGTGACTCAATCGTTGACTTTTAAATGAATAAGATTATGGTATGGTCAGCTGATGCTTTTCACACTTGTTATGTCAGTGTTTACTGTCCAGAGAGAGCAAGAGAGAGAGTTAATTATATGGGATGATTGTTCGAGTCATTTTGAAATTTTCAAATATCCATGGATTCATCATAAATTTGTAAAAAAAACTTTCTCAAATATTATATTTTATATGTTACAGATGTCAATATGCTAAATGGGCTTGTATCCGTTATGTGATACCAATCTGAACAATCTTCCAATCCTGCAACAAATGTTGAACTACCAGCATGTTTTCATCTCAAACCCTGTAACAAACGTTGAACTACCAGCATGTTATCACCTTCAATCCTGTAACAAACGTTGAACTATCAGCATGTTATCACCTTCAGTCCTGTAACAAACGTTGAACTACCAGCATGTTATCACCTTCAATCGTGTAACAAATGTTGAACTACCAGCATGTTATCACCTTCAATCCTGTAACAAATGGTGAACTACCAGCATGTTATCACCTTCAATCCTGTAACAAATGTTGAACTACCAGCATGTTATCACCTTCAATCCCGTAACAAATGTTGAACTACCAGCATGTTATCGCCTTCAATCCTGTAACAAATGTTGAACTACCAGCATGTTATCACCTTCGATCCTGTAACAAATGTTGAACTACCAGCATGTTATCACCTTCGATCCTGTAACAAATGTTGAACTACCAGCAGGTTATCACCTTCAATCCTGTAACAAATGTTGAACTACCAGCATGTTATCACCTTCAATCCTGTAACAAATGGTGAACTACCAGCATGTTATCACCTTCAATCCTGTAACAAATGTTGAACTACCAGCATGTTATCACCTTCAATCCCGTAACAAATGTTGAACTACCAGCATGTTATCGCCTTCAATCCTGTAACAAATGTTGAACTACCAGCATGTTATCACCTTCGATCCTGTAACAAATGTTGAACTACCAGCAAGTTATCACCTTCAATCCTGTAACAAATGTTGAACTACCAGCATGTTATCACCTTCAATCCTGTAACAAATGTTGAACTACCAGCATGTTATCACCTTCAATCCTGTAACAAATGTTGAACTACCAGCAAGTTATCACCTTCAATCCTGTAACAAATGTTGAACTACCAGTATGTTATCACCTTCAATCCTGTAACAAATGTTGAACTACCAGTATGTTATCACCTTCAATCCTGCAACAAATGTTGAACTACCAGCATGTTATCACCTTCAATCCTGTAACAAATGTTGAACTACCAGCATGTTATCACCTTCAATCCTGTAACAAATGTTGAACTACCAGCATGTTATCACCTCCAATCCCGTAACAAATGTTGAACTACCAGCATGTTATCACCTTCAGTCCTGTAACAAATGTTGAACTACCAGCATGTTATCACCTTCAATCCTGTAACAAACGTTGAACTACCAGCATATTATCACCTTCAATCCTGTAACAAACGTTGAACTATCAGCATGTTATCACCTTCAGTCCTGTAACAAACGTTGAACTACCAGCATGTTATCACCTTCAATCCTGTAACAAATGTTGAACTACCAGCATGTTATAACCTTCAATCCTGTAACAAATCTTGAACTTCCAGCATGTTATCATCCTCAATCGTGAAACAAATGTTGAACTACCAGCATGTTTTCACATCTAACCCTGTAACAAATGTTGAAACTACCAGCATGTTATCACCTCCAACTCTCTAATAAATCTTGAAAGACCAGCATGTTTTCACCTCCAACCAGATAGTGGATGTGCCTGTTAGATAAGCTATTCTACAAAGATTTTTTTTTCTCTAAGCTGTATCGGCTGAAATCAGAAATTGTGTAATTACAGTTTGCAGAGATAAGGCCACTAATTATCCTCCTTTGTTTCACATCAATCATGACAGGCCTTAGGGTACAACTGTTGGGAAATTACATAGCAGTTGACACCAATGCAGTGTAGCTTTCATCATTACACAATACTTGTTTTTTAAGCATATTGGCTTTCTGATTTCTATTCACATTTCGCTAAATCAAATTACGATCAGAGCCAGCTCGGAGTCGGCCCGTTTAACTGAGGGTTATGCTCCTGGAGGATGCTGGGACTGTGATGGAGCAAGCGCACCACCAAGTGGAATAGACAATGTCTCATCGGAACAGTTATAATTACAGAACACAAGAGTATGTGTGGAAATGGAATCTCTAATATCCACAGTGTCATATGATTCATCTGTCCTCGGGCAGGCTCGGCGAAAATTACATCTCTTATCAAACGTTCATTACATCAGTAACTCTTTCATTATTAGCACTAGTTTGTTGTAGAAGCTAAATTAGATTGTCACTCACGAGAGCGTAATGGACTAACAGTTTTAAGGTGATGTAACCTTGCCTTTGATAACCATTCAAACAAATGATCATAGCCTCAAACCAGACTCTCTGGTTGGTTGAAATTGCACAAGATTATAGACTTTGTAATCTGAGGACAAAAACCACGGAATCTCTGGAGAATTTGAAAAAATCTGTTTGATGATAATCTGTGGTAACAGCCATTTAGAGTTAAATTGAAAATGCTTGATAAGGCAAAGAATATCAATACATGAGGTAAATTACCTACTTAAACTTCTCTCAAGTTCATTGTAATGCAGCTTATTAGAAAGAATATGGTTGTTAACCAGAATGGTTTGTGTGAAGAATATATCATGGAATTATGCATTCCATAATTTTGGGTCAAGTCACATCAAATTTTCTAAAGCAGTCTGCATTTTGTCCTTGGTTATATTTTGTCCATGGATGGCTTTTCCATTTTGTCCTTGGTCATTTGGTCTTTTAGCGATTTATCCACAACTATTCTGCCCATGTCCAGTTTGGCCCATGTGACTATTTTGTCTCTGGACCGACTTGGTAGTTGGTAGGACATGGCAGTTTTGTTTGTGGCTTGTCCGTTAGAAGTTTGTCCATGTTTATTTTTTCCATGGGATTGCTCAGCTTGTTAAACATTATAACAATATATATGTAACTCTGAAGAATGATATCATGGTTATATATTGGGATCTATATTTCAACTTAATTCAAAGCCATTTTCAAGATACAAATTGGAGCAAGTGAGACATAGGATATACATACACTAAGAGCAGTAAACATTGTGCAGACTAAGACATGTAGCTTCCCTTCAGAAGTCCATAATATTATCCATAAGTCATAGAAGCTATTCTTTTTGAGATTCAGTATTCATTTCAACTGTATCCTTGTGGCAAGTCAAGCTAATTTAGCCTAGATACATGTAGTTGTGTGGACAGACATATTTTCTTCCATATCGGGATCGCGCCAACTCTCGTGTGTTTGCTGTCCATGCACGACAAGCGCTTTGGTCTGATTTTAGCTTCTGTGGCTTTCCAGAGAGATGAAATGCCTGTGAATGTTAGAGCAATTTATGAGGGGAGAAGAAAGTGTAATTTGTTGAAGGTCAAGGAGGCATGTAAATAGCTCCAATATGTGACAATAAATGGAGGGAACCTGGCCAATATCAGCAATGTATGATTTATGTAGAGCTAATTAGTTTGATTGTATTGTCCCTGTCTGATCACACAACTGCCAGCATCCAGGTACTGGCCAGCTTTGATCTTACATGAAAACAGTAGATCAATCAATTGCCATCCTTGACTTGGCATTCTGCCAAATGAGGACACAACATGATTGATACACCATATATACATGTAGCACTTCAGTATAGCACCAATTGTGCCGACTGAAATCAAACAGGTATGAAATCTGCGAAAGTAGATATATATGTACCCGGGTCGCAAATATCAAGATTACGGTACTTTAAATGTGTGAAAATGGAGTGTTGAAGTGCATGAAAGCTTATAAACTGTAGTTCTTCATGTTTTGGTATTTGGGTTTACCCTATTTCTTCTGATTTTTCGAACAGCATTTTTAGACTTGTAAGCATAAAAAAACATATTTATGTCAACTGAGGCTAAAAACTGTGTCATGGATATGTTATATATCCCAAGAACTGAAAAGATAGCAAGGGTGTCACTACCCATTGTGCATGTGGTGCAAACGCCCCCCCCCCCCACCTTTTTGCCCGTAGATTGGAAATAAGAAAATTTGGTAAGATATCAAACCCCAGTTTAGCATTAAAATACTCTTAAATACAGGAAATAAAGCGTTAAAATTTTCCCCTTGAAGGCGCGCCCTTGGCGCACATTCCTGGGATCATGAGAAACTGGAAATCAAGGACGGATCTATGGGGGGAGGCATATCCGGCAACCTAGGACCCCGGAGCTTCCGGGGCTTAGGCGGCCGCTGAACACTCGCCTGTTGGTCTGACAGGATTCGCTTATTTTAGCCTTGCGTAAATCAATCATATTGGCATGCGTATTGGTTTCTTATCTTAAATGTCATCGTTTTGTATGTATTAAAAATAACTAGAAAGTCAAATGGATTCAGGCATGATGTGTGATTTTTTTCAACATCGATGTGTGCTTACATGAGCAGTGTGAACGTCACAGGACCTACGAAGTAGGGTAAGCATTAGGACTCCGACGCGAACTGAACTCTTGGAAATCCCCACCCTCAGTTGAAATCCTGCCTATATTAAGATGGGCACTGCCCAAGTCAGAATCACCAGTGATTTTCATCAAAATCACCAGAAATTTTCATCAAAAGTAGGTCAGCTCAGAACTTGTTGGTAACAGTCTCCTAATGCGCCTTCATTCCAAAAATAAATAACGATCGCCGATTTAATTTTACAATTTTTTAACTAAAGGAAACAGATTGAATAATAAAAAGTTCAGTAGATTTCAGGCTTTACGTGTGAAAATACATTTACATCTCTTTAATGGTTTTCAGTGCCCTTCCAGGACCAAAACAACTTTTTGAATCGCATTATTTTCCCAACAATACAACAAATTCTTATATATAGTCCTATAGTAGAAAGGTAGCATTTATGTAGTTTACGGTAATTCAACTCAAGACCAACACCTTCTCGGCACAAGATAATAATGTATCTATGTCATTCTCCTGAGCATGACCGGTACAAAGACGAATAAATAGCATCTCTACATCACGTTGTTATCTAGATATATGAGACAACACATTTTGGGTATCGGCAATCTAATGGATGTAGAATTTGAGGATTGTACTTGTCCCCTGGAACGGTAAGAAATTAATAAAGACGTCAACATGTGAACTCATAGAATCTGCACTGTGGATGGTTTAATGTAATACCGGTACCATCTGTTGTGATATTTTTTCAACTCCCAGACAGATCTGTTTATTTTTGTCTCCCCTGCTCTGACCTCTAAGAAATATTTAATTATTACACCATGGCAGTATTAACTGCATTCTCGAATCCCAAGCCTATCAGACTGTTAGTTCTGATCTGTTTATAGGCACTGCTGTGACCTCTAGCTCTCAAAACAATTACGGATGGCATATCCCACCAGGTTTTGTACTGTGTTATATATACAGTGAAACATATACAGCCAAGGGTTCCCGATGGGCATGACAGTGCACTCGCTGAACCATCAATAAATAATAAAAAAAAACAATTATAAATCAAATTATGATCAGAATTCAGTCAGCTCAGAACTTGCTGGTAACAATGCCCTAATGCACGTTCATGCCAAAAATCAATTATGGTCATATTTATATCTGGGAAAAACGCTTAGAACGCATCTCCGGCGATCTAGGACCCCAGATCTTCCGGTTGGGTTGTGATAGTCGTCCCCCCTATGAACTTTCGCTAGATCCACCCTTGGAAATTTAAAACATTCGCAACCCCCGCCCCCTCCCCCCCCTCCCACCCCTTTTGAAATCCTAGTCACGCCCCTGGATAGCTATTGTGAAATTTGTAGAAAGTTAACAGAATTTCTTTCTGCAGATGCCTGAAGTTTTGCTGTCTCAATAATTAAAAGAAATAGGGTAGGGTCGTGGAGGGTATTTTTGATCGGAGGTAGTTTTCAATCACCCTCTTAGTTGTTGTCTTGTTTTGGGATCTTTAGCATCAGTATAACATTTCACAACCAAATATTGCTCCTGTGGATTCCTACCCTACCACAATTAAGACCCCAGGGAAATTTTTCATGAAAAGCACAAGAATTACTCCTTCAGAAATAATGCACCCCACCGTGCAAATGTTCTCCAGATACCCTTAAAAATGAGAGATAAGCTATAGGCTTACTTCATCCCTTCCATTTGTCACATTGACTTGAAATATTTTTGAAGTTGGTTATTCCCTCATTTAGCTTAACTGCCTGGGTAAATAATTCCTTTGTAAAATAATTCCTTTATCTGTCTGATATAAAAATTACTCGTTTTAAGGAAAAAATATATCAGCTGAAAAAAGTCATAATGTTGGAGTCAGTTTTGGTTCGGTTCATGTTATTTTAATGGGAAGTACCAGTGAAAAGGATCTCTAAAAGTGGGGCATGAGGGCATAAAATAGTTGAATAATATTACATTTAATGATTGTAACCCTCTTAGTTGCAGAATAATGAGTGCTTTAACAAATTCACAACACAAAAAGCTGCAAAACAAATTTTTCATGTTAAAAATTAGGGGTGATCGGAAACTGCCTCCACTGATCGGTTTCTACCTCCAGCACTACTGTTTACATAATTATACTCCTCTCCCCTGTGAATTAGATTTTCACTCTTTTGATTGGACACTTAAGTAACACATAAGAAGAGCTACCAATCAGTGTAATTTTCGTATGCATGCTCCATTTATTTTAGACTACAGATCACGCTGAACACTAAGTGAACGAAAAACCCCTCCACCGCCCTAGATGGAAATCAGATTCTGGACATCTCATGGTTTCTGGTTCTGGCATTAAGGTAGAGATGTTCAGGTGGACCTCATCTCTCTCTATAAATGATAGATCTATCTTCTACCGATATTAAAATCTCATCCGACAGGAATCCCTAGTTGTATAAGCCAACACTTAGTCAACCTGAGCTTACAGGCATGGGATAATGAGCCCATACTCATTAGTGTAGAGGGTTGCAGCTGAGACCAGGTGAATTTATGGCCCATCTTCACCGTACCTGTCATCTCGTACAATTAAAATATGGTGATGTAATCCTGTGTAATATGTCACCCTGAAATATATCCTCATTTATATAACACTGTCCCTCCTGACAATTGTCTTCTCCCATACAGATCATTCATGTAACATATCCTAAGTGATTTCTTGAATTGCTGTTTGAAGAAGCTTCAGTCCGTTTCACTCAATGCAGACAATAACTACATGTAGTCATAACAGGTTGATGGATGATGCAGCCAGTATCCCATGGGAAGGGTCCTGAATTTCCCTATACCAGAACCTTATACCTTCTTCAATGATTGTGTTGCTACACCCTAAGCATGCGTTCGGAACCCTGTAAATAAAGCTTTGAAAGGGCTTTGGGTGCTGTTCTCTATCTAACCATCAATCTATGCCATCACCATATAAACACCTGTATTCTAACAGATTTTATCTGAAAAACTTTTCAAATAGTAACCTTTATCTTTCAAGTTAATTATCAGCAACCTTTTCTGAAACTGTTCATAATATTTTTACCTGCTTTAGCGAATTATCCCAGTATTGTCTAATATATATATTTCCCCAACTCCGAGTGATCCCTGAGCAAAGCTTCACCCCACCCCATAACCTCAGATACCATATTCTGAAATCTTCACTACTGAAACACTAATATCTTCAGCTGCAACCCTTGCCATATTCTTTGGAGAGAGCCGTGAGTTTTACACCCTCATCATGTCTGTGTGGTATACATTTATCAAAGTATTGTGTAAAATTCCAAGAATTCCATCTTTTGAATTTCTACTGAAAAAGAACATTCTATTTATAACAGCAAAACAGTTTTGAGATCATTTTGATATCATTTTGCACATATGTACACACATCTGTTGTCTGTGATTGTAAAGCTTGCCAGCATGGCATTACCCTTGTTCAGTGTTGTTGGATATTTCTGTCAGTTGCACAGTTTGAATATCTTATATCAGATTTATTCCCACTCAATCCCTGTCCTTCTTAAGATAAATAATATGGAGGCACTTGTTTTGAAAGCTTCTCAGCTTTTAAAACAAATTGATATCATTGAGAGTCATCTAGTGGGGTTGGTGCCCCTTCAGACTTTTTTCTCTCCTGACCCACATGGTGTGGGTGAGTGATAGTGCAAACACTACAAACACACGATCTCCATCTCGAACTTCAACTGGTCTAATATTTCATCTCTCAATATGTTTTTAAGGGGGTTTACCATTGCAGGGATAAGTCTATAAATTCTAGATCTGCAAGCGAGCCTGAGTGATAAAACACAGACTGCAAACAAATACAGGAGCTAGCTGTGTTTAGATGGAATCCAGTGTGATGTGACCGCCTATAACCACCCCCTACAATATAGCCCAGATCTGATCAAACCAGAAGGTGCCAGCGAGGCCTGAACTTAGAGAAGACAGCTTGTGATGATTGTAGTACTGTTGACCTTGTCTGTCACAGGCCCCTTCCCCACCCCTTGGCCCTTCTTCATATGGCTACTTTAGACAAGTGTGTTTGCATTCTTCAAGGGTTTGATTTTCACATTCTTCTCCATATCATGATATCTAGACTATCAGCTCAGGTATCAATAACTTAACCCTCATATCACCAGAAATTCACTTCTGTTCTCTATCTCTCCTGAAGGCCTTATTTTTAGGACCAGATAATTATCTAAACAATATCTTGGCAATTGTTGTGTTCGCAGCAGGAATATCAAAATACACAATTGCTTCTGGTTATTTTGATATGTTTTCCATTTGATGGCTGGTGGGTTTTTTATCGGTAGTTGAAAGGGTTAAAGGATATATGGTAGCATTTCCTCCAATATGTTTTCATGTAGCTGTTCTGTAAATGTCTGCTCTCTGCCAGGTGTTGTGTGTTATCCCCAAAACAGGAAGTCAGTGTCCATGAGAAAGAACTTGAGTTGGTCATGTGAGAATTTTGTACCCCAGAATCTGACCCTAAAATCTGGAAAAATACCATAATAAAATGTATCCTACTGATGCAGACTTGAACTTGAAACTATGATCAACTAGAATATAAAAACTAATCCCTTGTGGATTATTTAATACTCCTTGGGCAAGTTTTGGTTGAATGACTAGTGTAATCATCCACCTTTCCATATGTTGATCTGTCTCTCTGTCCAACAGTAATGTTTTACCATATGTTTTTACATTATATGTACATGTACATGTATCTAGCCAGCCTTTCCAAATATATGCATTTGGCGATCAATCTTGACCTAATCTCCCTGGGTCATATTGTATTATAATTTTGGCTGAATGCCAATCACTTCTTGAAGAATTATTGCAAGGCTTTCAAAATTACACCATAGCTGCATCCGATTATTTACCAAAACCGTATTGAACATGAGACAGTGGCCTTGATGTACCGGTACATGACAACACATTGAAGGTGAACCAAATTCTCCACCATACTGACTGCTACATGTAGCTTTGTCGAACATATAGGATTAATTTTTTTTTCATCTCTATGAAGAAGCCTCTGACATTTAGATGATTAAAGGGATATAAAATGGATTAGTGTTTGCGATGACGCCAACCCATGTCAACATATACCCATGGGGTAGGCAAAACAATATAATAAATGGAAGGCCTATCTAATGTGAAAAAAAACAGCGTATCTTGTTATTTCATTTTGATATTAAGGAGATTATAGGTTTGTGCCAGTGACACGGGTCAATGCTGTGATATGATCAGTTATATCAGGTGAACATGATTTATACCTGAAATATGAGAAATTTATGGGACTCTAGATAGAGATGATCCCACAATTTTTTACCTTCGGTTATTTAGTCAAACAGATTTTCATTTCAATAATTTCTTTAATAATACTATGTAGAGAAATGTATTATGGAATGGGTTGTAATAAAGTAATAACATGCATGTTAAAATCGCATCTATTCCAGTTTTATTCACCTAGTTTGTACTTCCTAATGTTCAGGTACATATCAAACTCCTTATCAACCGGCAATAGTGAGAGATTAGCTTGCCATTAAAACTGATAACATTTCAGTTGAAGCTCCTCCTAGTTATTTGTGTATAATACAACTTGTCATTCAGGGCAGACCTCTGGCAGTTAGAGATTCTCCAGTGATGATTTGTAACCAACCATGACCACCTCAATCTTACTGGAAAGATCAGACAAACTGTTCAGTCAAATAGTTCTCATCTGATCAAACCTGAGTTTTGTGGATATTGACTCATATCACTTTTCCCATAAGAAAGAATGTTGTTGGTGTTATAAATAAGGAAGACTAGATGTTCCATACTGGTGAACACTGTTAATGAGCCTGTCCACACACACTTTATTACAGTCTTCCCATCTAGCTTCATCTAGCTCCATCACATTGTACCCATATATCTCGCAGGTCATTATTGTTCTGAGGGGTACTCTCCCATCCACAGTCAGATTGGCAGTTTAGGAAGCTTAGATAAATCAATGATGATCTGAATAAGGTCAGTTCCCAGACAAATTTCACACCCCACCAAGTTGTGGAATTTTCAGATTAGCCTATATATACTTCAGTTATTATAGCAATCATGCTGGATTTTATCACTGGGAGCCAATCTGACTGAAATTAGTAATTACCCTCTAGCTGAGAGTCTGACTGCATGTCCGTCTGTCTGTCTATCTGTCTGTTGACTGGATGCCCCCACTGCAATCTTCAGGCATCCTTGCTCGGAGTTTCCAACTTGTCTGGCAGGAAGACCCCAGAGTACCCTCTATCCTGGATATGGCCTGCCATCTACCACCCAATTAACCCCCCAAGTTGTCCAATCAGTTTATCTGATGGTGCCAATACCCCCCAAGTTAAACTCCCAACACTTGCTGTGAGCTACTAAATTGACAATGTGCCCACAACACATATGTTAATTGCATATATGATACCTGTTGGGTATTTTCAGCTGATCAATATTTAATTTTCTCTATTATGTCAGTTCAATTCATGATGTGATGAATGTTATACTAAAAATTTTGTTACTTCTATTTGATAGATTTGGTCACATTTTGATTTAAGGAGTCATTCATATGGCCATACTCTTCCAGAATGCTAGTATGGTAAATTCCCTATTAATCTGTCTTCAATATTAATTTTAAAAATGCTGTATTTTTCACCTGCTGTCTTTTCATCTGTGCAGCATTTTCAAGATTCTGGCTTTGAGACAATGAAATTGTTCAATTTTAATTTAACAATGACAGCAGAAGTACTTTTTGGAGTCAGGGAGGGTCCTATCTGTTGATTTATGGACTGCTTTCATTATAGGTTTTATGAGGAATGACAGCATCATTCTGTCTGATTCTTTATCCATCAATATCTTTTGTTATTCTGAGAAAGTCATGGACTCCATTAAATCTGAGCTCTGGTTTTGATCTTATGAAAGGGCCAAGAATCCCATGTTCTGTGAGATTTGGATGAAATGACTGATTTGCCTTTTACAGTGTTGACAAGGTGAATCCTGGGGGAGTAGATAGGAAAGTAGGCAAGTAAGACCCTATCACATGTAAAACAATACAATTGGGAAATGGCTGCTGAAATTGGAGATTTTCTGTTCCATTAATCTTGAGAAATCTGTCATTGGACTCCAATGTCATTTATTAGGACCTAATTTTGTAGAGGCATGCTGTGTTGGAAAAAATATGTCAATTTTGACCACTAATAACCTGAGGGACCTACAGTATGTGGGGTCTAATGTAATATCTACCAAACTATAGCCACTGGGGGGTTGTACGAGTAAGTAAAAAATAAGCTTTCTCTCATTTCCCCACAAAATTACAAATTATTCTTGTTCAGTCTGTTTTTGCGACTACATGTTTTTACCTTGTATCACTGAATGGCAGTCCCATTGGTAAATTACTTGTTGTGGCTGGTTCATTGAATTAATTATATGAAGGTGAAGATAATTGAATTATTGTCCATGCCCTCAGAGAAAGTTTCTACATAACAGATCTGATTTAGCGATGGCCTTTGGCAGAAATAATTTCAGGTGAAAGTGATATATTAGTATGTTTAAAAACTAACTAGGGCATACACGTTTGACCTGATGTCCTGTCCCTGGAGGAGAACGTCTCATATTAACTACAGGTATAGGGGTGACCTTTCATTGTCATGACATCATTTGATGGAATTGGTGCAGATAGTACAGCACATCCAGGGCTTCAACATGTCCTGGAGTCTGCCATGGTGTATTATGATCCAGTGTTTCACATTTGATTTCATTTTGATGGCATACAATACAAGAAAGAATTGAATACCATAGGAATCGACCCAATGTCAATTACCAAATGTTGACCCTGCTTCGACCCAAGATCAACCCAGTGTTCATCCAATTGTAGTCCTATCATTGCCAAATATTTTGTTCATTGAGCAATTTGAATGATAGTTGACATCAGGCCAGTCAAGTACATGTATAATGTTCCATTGTTTCTTGTACTGTGACTGGATGGAGATGGAGTCCTTGTACATAATCACTGAATCTTACCAAGATACTAGATCTCCCTCTATCACATGGACAATGATAGTCCCCAGTATTCCTCCCTTTCATATACATGTGCAGGTCTGATTGGCACTAAGTTATATATGCTGCAATGTATACCATTAGAGATATGGTGTCTTTCAGCGATTTGCCCTATATTGCCATGGCCAATGTCATTATGACCATACCATTTTGATCAGTGCATTTTGTCATGACCAAAGACACTTTGTCATGACCAAAGACACTTTGTCATGACCAAAGACACTTTGTCATGACCAAAGACACTTTGTCCAGTGCCATTACCACTTGTGCTATTTTCACCATTGTCATTTGGCTCTAATCCCACGAACCATGCCATGTTGGCCAGTGCCAATTTGTTTCTGTCTTAATTGCACCAATGCCATTTTGAGCATATGTACCATTTTGTCTGATTGACAAATGCCATTATTCTTGTGCTGTGATCTTCAAAGAGGTAGTGGCATTATTGTCCTCCGCCACGAAGTGGTGGGAGGACTTGGAAATGCTAGCCGTCCGTCCTTCCGTCCGTCCGTCCTTCCGTCCGTCCCACATCTTGTGAACGTGATATCTTGAGAACAATTCGACCAATCGACTTCAAACTTGAGAAGGTGCTTCACATCAGTTAGACGGCCATTGATATTGATTTTCACTGAGGTACGTAATCCAAGATGACCGCCATCGACCATATTGGATTCTGTCCGTCCCACATCTTGTGAACGCGATATCTCAAGAACAATTTGACCAATCGACTTCAAACTTGAGAAGGTGCTTCACATCAGTTAGACGGCCATTGGTATTGATTTTCACTGAAGTACGTAATCCAAGATGGCCGCCATCGACCATATTGGATTCTGTTCGTCCCACATCTTGTGAACGCGATATCTCAAGAACAATTCCACCAATCAACTTCAAGCTTGGGAAGGTTCTTCACATCAGTCAGGCGGCCATTGGTATTGATTTTTACTGAGGTACGTAATCCAAGATGGCTGCCATTGACCATATTGGATTCCATCCGTCCCAGATCTTGTGAACGCGATATCTCGAGAACAATTCAACCAATCGACTTCAAACTTGGGAAGGTTCTTCACATCAGACGGCCATTGGTATTGATTTTCACTGAGGTACGTAATCCAAGATGGCTGCCATTGACCATATTGGATTCTGTCCATCCCACATCTTGTGAACGCGATATCTCGACAACAGTTTGACCAATCCACTTCAAACTTGAGAATGTGCTTCGCATCAGTTAAACGGCCATTGGTTTTGATTTTCACTGAGATACGTAATCCAAGATGGCTGCCATGGACCATATTGGATTCACTCCGTTCCACATCTTGTTAACACGATATCTCAAAAACAAATCAACCAATCGACTTCAAACTTGGGAAGGTTTTTCACATCAGTTAGACGGCCATTGGTATTGGTTTTCACTGAGGTACATAATCCAAGATGGCTGCCATTGACGATATTGGATTCCATCTGTCTCGGATCTTGTGAACGTGATATCTCGACAACAATTTGACCAATCAACTTCAAACCCGAGACGGTGCTTCACATCAGTTAGACAGCGATTGGTATTGATTTTCATTGAGGTAGTATGTAATCCAAGATGGCTGCCATTGACCATCTTGGATTTCACTCACTCATATTGTACCCATCTGTGTTGTGAACGCGATATCTTGATCTATTCCACTCATCGATTTATAAACCTCACCATCCACAAATCCATATACAACTACAGACTTACATTCCAGTGTTACACTACCCATTACTGCTTTCCAAACCTCCTCAAATTGTCTCAACAATTCCAGATGAACGTCTCTTTCCACATACACATATCAACTTTCCAAGTTATATTTAAGGAGATATTGGAAGCGTATATGCTGTATGCTCTCAAACAGGCTACTTGGCGGAGGACCTGCTAGCTACTCAGCTTGTTTTAATAAATATTCAGCAAATAAAATATTTTGATAAAAGTTATTTTGTAGTTGAGATCAACTATGGTGAACGATTTTCTGTGACCGAATTATTTAATATCATGGGCATTGAATTCACACTTCTGACAATCTCTGGAAAACATGACAGTTTCTGCATTTGGCACCTGAGTGCCAGAAATGACATCGCAAAACTCGAATCTGCATTCTGGGCATGACGCTTTACACCGTCATATACTATCATAGAACTTTTATCACACTGTGACGGCTTCTAACGGGACGTCATGGAGACCTGGTCACTTCATCTGGTCATTTCTCATTTTCTTGTTAACTGGACCGAATCCAACATTATTGGTCCCAATAAGAAATACAAGACTTCGCGACTTGAAAAGCCAGGGGCAAAGTTTGCGGATGATCATAATGTTCAGTTTACCTTAACAATTCAGATCATGCTACACCTCTTTAATGAATTTTACATGGCGATATCTGAATTGTTTTCTGGGATTGCCCATGATCCGTTCACTGTGAGATTAGCTAATTCCTGTGTAATTTGTAATAATGTCTGGTGACTGTTTGTCAGATGGGGATTGTTTTACCTATCTAGTGCTGGAATTATGCGTCATTGCTGAAGAGCTTGGCACACAGAGACAATAAACTATATAGCTCATCTGTCACTTTACATTTGTGGACTCTCTGACTACATTGACTTTTGTCCATAGTTATATAACCCTACCTCAATGTGCAAAGTCACGAAGTTTTCCTGGTGAACTTTGTTTTCCTCTCAATTCTCTGCTCCTTTCATGCAGTCAGAAAAAAATTAACTGCTTTGACGTCTGTATGGTAATTTTGGCAGTTCAAATAATTATGGCGTAATCTCATGTTCATATGATTGGGCAAAGCCTAAAAGTGCAAATGTATCCGGTCAACTCTTCAACAGAAGCAACATTTTAGTTATCAGTCTGGAAACCCTACACGCTGCTATTTTCACAATATATATTAGATTAATGGCTCCAATAATTCAATCACTTGAAAATACATTTTGAAGCTGATTCTCGAAATGTTCTGTCTAAATTCAGCTGTAGTTGTTTAAACCTGTTCACAGTTGAGCTGAGTAGATCTACAAAATGTTGCCAAGAAGAAATGCCCTTCATATGAAGATTCTTTATTGAATTGAGTTGAAAGATAGTCTGAAAATGAATGAATTTTTAGAGACCTTTGATCTAAGAGTGATTGAATTATCAAAGACCGTCATCAGATATCATCATAGAAATCTGAAAATATATTGTCATTTACCAAGGGCACTGTCCAAAGTCTCAAGAGATCAGTATCTTCCTTGTTTCAACTGTTGTAGATCACATGTTTCAGCATGTGTGTTAATGCAGAATGTCCAAAAGCCAGCTAGCCTGGTCTGGCATACTGATAGTCATTGAATTGTGGTGATGAAGTGTGTTATATTAAAGTGAATCCTCTAACAGTGTTTGTGGGATTTGTGGTAGACTGGCTCCAATCATTGTGATCGGCCAGTGTGGAGAATTCCAGCTATGACGCGCTTCTGACAACTTCTTGCCTAACAATGGAACCGTGCAAATTTGATTGTCAGAGAACATGCTTTGTGGTGGCGTCTTGCTAGCTCCACATTTCTTCAGACCGAATGTCTCTCCATTTCTTCAGTGAGCACTACGGGCATCGCCTGAGGAGGCTGTCGCTGAGCTCACAGGCTCTCGCTTCTGGCGAGTGACTGCTCTCTCCCGCACAGCAGTGCAGGCATGTGCAGAACTGTACCGGGTGAGGAAATTAAGGCAGATTTAAGGTGAAAGGAAGCATAAGGCTTTGTTAATTATCTATCAGCATGCAGCATTGTACCTGATTGGCATTGTTGCAGTATTAACAACAACATGCCCAGCATCTCCAATTTTATACAGACTGAACACGGCTCATTGTCTGGCCCTGTCCAATTACAGCCCTCATTTGCAGCTACAGCTTCATTCAGTATTAAAGCTTCTTTTTATCAAAATAACCAGTGAATGATGATGTTATGTAAAATATGTCACCCGTAGGAATATCAGTCTGTCACAGACTGCCTGTAATGTTTCACTAAATTAACTTCATATGAATTGTGATTTCCCATAGCTGTGCCTTCTTGTCCTTCAGGTAAGAACCCTATATAAGTGACTTGAACACACCTATTTTCTTGTATCTCATATGAAATAACAGCTTTGACTTATTCTGTTCTTTTTCTTGTATACAAAGTGCTAATACATGTATACTGAATTCTCTTTTAATCAAGACAGAACCTGTTTTAAAAAATATCAAATTTTATCAGTGGGATAAGAGTTAATTAATTTGCCAAATATCCTGCTCTAATATCGCTCTAATCGGTGATGAATGACTCATTGACCTGTCACCTATACAATATATATTACATGCAATCAAATAGTAGTGGCAAAGAAAACAGTTTTTAAATTTATCAGAAAAGTAAATTTAGGAAAATGCTACTTGTAGTCGGCAACAGATGGTGGCTATTGTCTTCAGACCACTGACAATGAGCTGGACAGGAGACAAATTTCTTAACCAAACACTCAAACTCTGAGAAATAGTCAAATATTGGCCCCCTCAATAATTAATGGTAATTTGGTGGAAATCCGAGCCATGACAATTTGTAAAGATAGAATTATAGGAATCTGACAGGGCTGAATAAATAATCATGGCAATTTGAATAGATAGCTGTAATGAGCTTCGTAAGGCTTCAAGTTTGGCTTTAATTAAAGACGATACGTGCAACTGAGTTATGCTGAATCTCTCTTTCTGACTTGGCATGGAATTTCTTTTGTTTTCACTGCCATGCTCTGTTACAAAGGTACAGGCTGGTGAAATAATTAATGATTCAATTATAGAGTTTTAGCACAGACAGTGCGAAACTGTTAATGGACATGTATAGGCTTAGTCATCTTGGTCAAAAGCCTCCAGCCTGGGGATGTCTTGGAGACGATTAGCCAGCCATCGGTTAGTGGTCAGTACAAAACATAACATGGGATGAAGATACCAGGTTAGCAGGCTATATGTGATGAGCTCATTTACTACTGATCATTATAGCCAGTTTCTCCAAAGGCTGAGTGCTTAAAGGTGGACCAAGAGCTGGACCAGTCAGTCAAGTGGAGATGGGCAGCTTCTGTCGTCTCAAGAGTATGGGTGTTCCAGGTTCTTTAAGTACATGTACCACCCAAGGCAAAGGTCAGGGGGACAGGTAGCTGATGAACAATTAGTTGTTTATCCTGGAACTCAAACATACAGAAGCAACTGGCAAAGATTTTGCTCACCAGATGGCTTTGCACCAAATTAGTGTTTTTCTTGGAACAAAACTACACAGTTTTTATCAGAAATTTCATGGATTCGCAGCTCAAGTTTGTGCTGATTAGATCAAAGTCGTGAAAATTAACACTTTTCTTCGCATGACTACGTGAACATTAGGAAGACATTCCGAGCGGCAGTAGATTTGCACAAGGTAAAACTTGGAGTAATATTATCCTGTTGTGTTTGTGGACCAACCCTGTTCTCAAGTTTTCACTTCTTGTCACTTCCCCGCTAAGTCATTCATTTAACATATACATCTTTAGCATTGGAGACTTTGACCCTTTCATCAGTGGTCGTAGACATGTTTGCCTCAGGTGTCTGGGTTAAAATTCAATCTGTGGGATCATATTCATAGGATTGCGTTTGTTGACAAACCACAACCTTTGCTGTGGGCACTTTGTTTGGGGAATATCTGCTCCAAACATATAGACCCATGGCTGTGTTGATTTTGATGAATCTCAGAGGCACCTTTGTAAAGAAGTTTCTAATCCCCCACCTGAAGCAATGAGGTCTTCCATTGTGCCAGGTGATCCCGCAATTCTACACGAGCTACTCGTAGAGATAAAGCATGCTGGGTAAACATTGTTTTTGTCACACGTATTTACCCAGGAGCTTGGTGTTGAATTTAATCAACATCCCATTTATGATAAAACTTCATTTGTAGTATGGCTGTGTGACTGTTCAAAAGGATTGGATTCAAGTGAACCTGATTAGTATTGTGTTGGTGTTTGCTGGACTCTTCACACATATCATTTCCTTTCTCCCAATAAGCTGCTTTTTCCACCCAGGTTTGTTCAGAAATTGAGTGGTGCCAGTTTATGATAAGGTCGGATGTGTCTGATGGATGCACTCCTGGCTCTATGGCAGTAAAGGACAGCGACAAGCATTGTGATAGAGAGCGGTTTACCCATGTAGAACTTTACAAGGGTTAAATTCCCTCCAATATCTCCGAGAATCTCTGTGTGCATCCTTGGTTTGCTCTGGTCTGATGGGAAGTATTGGATTCTGATAACATCTTGATTGATGCAGCCTTATCGCGGCCATACCTGGATACGATTTCTACTTAAGAGACTCCGCTTCATCTTGTTGTCAACCTGGAATATTGATGATAATGCCTTGCTTGAACAGCTGTGATTATATGTTTTTCCCTGGCTAGCTCTTCCCTCCAACTGAAGCTTCAGGTGAGTGCAAGTAGGTTTTTTTATTTAAATATTTAAGTTGATTTACTTTTTAAAAGGCCCTTAACAGTTGTTCTGACACAGGTTTCTGGATGATACATATAGTTGTAATATTTATATTTCTATTTCCCAAACAGAACAAAAAACTTGGATTTTATAACAGCTTCAGGTTGAACGATAATCCTAAGGTCTAATTCGATCACTTTAAAACACGCTAGAAGCTATAATGCCAAAGAATAATCAGCATATATTAGCTCAAATCTTCAAAACTGTTCACTATTGTCTTGCTCTACAAGATGTTTCCAAAAGAAAATGTTCTCCAGTTTGAGTCTATTTATTTAATTGAGTTGAAAGATGGTCTAGAAGTGATTCAATTTTTGAGACTTGACCGTATCTCGAGATCAGAATTATTAATATTACATTATTATGATTATCACCTTTCTAAATACCCGAGCTACTGTATGATGTTATGTAGCCTAGGTATCATGCCAATGGTTATATAACATCCATAAAGCTGAATGGTTGAATGTGCTGTGTATTGAAGCATGCAGGATGATATTGATAGTCTGCTGTTAATGTTGTGATCATCCCATTAAGGCTTTCAGGATGAAGGTGTTTAAGCTGTTTTCTCATTGTGTACAATGTGATCATCATGCCGGTCTTTGTCCAAGCCTCACTGAAGGTAAACTAGCAATTACCTGAAGAGGTGTAATATTTCACCTTATCTGACATGTTTATTACAGCGCGCTGTGTATCATAGTCATGTGGACAATATATGGACAATATCGCGCTGATGGAAAGATGTTACTGTAATATCACGGCCTTCATGTTGTTTTAATACACCTGCCTAATGATCCATTTTTAACAGGTAAAATTGATATACAGCACAGGGATATGATAATGTGCCTTTCAGAATCACTTTGACCCATGTTTTTTTTTTTATGTGTAAATTTATATGCATATTGCTGCAGTGCCTGTTTGTTCAGTGACTTGGTTCATTGCCAATAGTGTGTGTGTCCAATTGTGATTATAACACCTAATGGATGGAGCCAGTCTAATGAGGCGGTTACTGGAAGCATTAGATTCAATCATATCACTGTACTATCTGAGAGATTATTGTTACACAGATGTGTATGGGACCCTCCTAACTCTGTATTTGTAATGAGAGTCATCAAAGTTAACCTGGGCACTGCTCAGTGAGTATAATAAGTATGCTTAGTTAACCAGGCCACTGCTCAGTGAGTATAATATGTATGCTTAGTTAACCTGGGCACTGCTCAGTGAGTATAATAAGTATGCTTAGTTAACCAGGCCACTGCTCAGTGAGTATAATAAGTATGCTTAGTTAACCAGGCCACTGCTCAGTGAGTATAATAAGTATGCTTAGTTAACCAGGCCACTGCTCAGTGAGTATAATAAGTATGCTTAGTTAACTAGAGCACTGTACACTGAATATAATAAGTATGCTTAGTTAACCAGGGCACTGCTCAGTGAGTATAATAAGTATGCTTTATATAATAGTTAACCTGGGCTCTGCTCTAAGTGAGTATAATATGTATGCTTAGTTAACCAGGGCTATGCTTAGTGAGTATAATAAGTATGCTTAGTTAACCTGGGCAATGCTCAGTGAGTATAATAAGTATGCTTAGTTACCCAGGGCACTGCACACTGAATATAATAAGTATGCTTAGTTACTCAGGGCACTGCTCAATGAGTGTAATAAATATTGTTAGTTAACAGGTGCACTGCTCAATGACAATAATTATCCGGAGACCAGGGCACTGTTCAGTGAGTATAATAAGTATCCTTAGTTACTCAGGGCACTGCTCAGTGAGTATAATAAATATTGTCAGTTTATCAGGGCACAGTTCAATGAAAAAAGTGGGTATCTTTAGTTGGATACTGTCAAGGTGGGATATCCTTGGTTCATAGGTGTTCAACCATTATAGCATGGTCACCTCTTTCACATATTATGGCATGTATACATGTATGTACGTGTAGTTGATTTGGGACAATGGGATCATCTCAGAATTCATTTCGAGGTTATAAATATTGAAAAATAGATTATTTTTTTTCAAATTTGGAATGCGAATACCTTGCAGTAAGATTTGACTGGGGATTGCATTTTGCCAACATTGCCCATAGGTACATGCATGGTGCCACATTGATCTACTTCAATTTTGTTTCCATACCATGAAATCTTCCCAAAGGTATATGGAGCCTGTCTCTATCTTTGACACTATGCTGCCTTATATGTGGGCCTCTAGATACTGTTCACTGACCATGACCTATTCCAAATGTTAATAGCAGTCCCATGAACATAATAATAG
Organism: Hanleya hanleyi; assembly: GCA_036873755.1. Classification (NCBI taxonomy): domain Eukaryota; kingdom Metazoa; phylum Mollusca; class Polyplacophora; order Lepidopleurida; family Hanleyidae; genus Hanleya; species Hanleya hanleyi. The sequence continues at coordinate 88,080 of JAVTVY010030471.1, read as the reverse complement.
CTTAGGATTTAGATACTGAGTTTATTTTCCATGATAGAAACAACTTGTTTTGCTAGCAACCATTCTACGTATAGTGTCGATATCCTTTTGCTAAACATGTTTTCTCTGTTGTTGGTTACTGATGTTGCTGAAGATGTTGACATTAGTATTACATGAGTGTTAATGGCTTATGTTACTAGATCATCTAATTCCTCCCAGGTATTTTGTGATCTTGGTCATTCAGATCATTTGGTCCACAGTGGTTCATTTGTATTACACATACATGTAGCTGGAGGCATTGGAGCAATAATTGTATATGATTGTCAGTGAACTAAGCATTGTCTCTCTCTCTCTCACAGTCTCCTCATATACTTCCTTAAAGGAGTACTTACCTTATTTTATATATGTTCCTATTACAAAGGTTAGACTCTTAAAGAAATATAACCAACTATTTTACTTTCTTTGAGGGCGATGACCTATTAGTTTTATTACAATTTGTGAAGTCATGTTTCCGCTTGGAGGTCTATGTGGGCGCCGCCATATTGTCTGTGGGATGACGTGCCTGATGACGTCAGCATTCAGGACAACGTCACGGCTAACGCTTGATCCAGGGACGTTCCAACTACGGCTTTTGAATTACTCTGGGTTCATGTTTTAATTCGAGGAAAAAACTGGCGCGGCAAATCCCACGGAGGGAATTCCTAAAAGGAAATTGGTTTAGGTTATCTTCGGCAACTGAAAAATTTCTTTCCCAAGTTTTTCAGCTGAGACTTGGCCGATTCAATTTGGACAAAATTTGAAACTGAGCGGTAAATTAAAAGAGCGTCCTATGCAATTGTCCAGTGATTTCAGTTGAACGACGATGCTTCTAAGTTCATAAACATTTTCATGATTACACTTGAACTACTAAAATCAGCCAGAACGTCATTGAATTTACTGGGTTCATTCTTTTGTGAATTATCGGCATGACCAGCACGATCAGCCTTAAATCTCCATGACGTTGTGACGTTTTTAGATGAGTATAAACTGACTTCCGCTCATCTAAAAACGTCACACAATGGTGCAATGGCGGCTTACAGTGCAAGCCGTTGCGAGCAACAAATAATCAATATTTCCTTTATTTCGCATTCTATCAACATAAGTTTTATATAATAAGGTTTGGAATACGATTGCTGATAAATATAGTCACACTTAAAAATAAGGTAAGTACTCCTGTAAGGGATCTGGACAGACCAGCTTATATAGGCATATGAGATTTGCCTACATCAGTAGATGCATGTATGCCTGATGAAACTGATTCGAATATATATCTATATGCATGCAATACAAGATTTATATGTTAGTACAATATTATTGAAAGATTCTGGACTGGTTCTCAGTCCAAGCAAGTACATTGTACATTGTTAGACTTCCATATCATGACCCCCATATTTATTGGTACTATGCATACAACACACAATTCAACATCTCAGCCTACATCAGACCTGTTTTGGGGCTTATCAGAATGAAAATGGATAACCCATATTTTATTAAAATGGTTATGGGGCAGAATAATGGCAAGCTAAATCATCCAGCACATTCTCCCACTTGCTATTTGTGAGGGATATTAGTCCTGTTAAGCTATATCTTTTATATAGTGTGAAGCTGCCATCAGGACAGCTGGGAAACAGTGAGCTGCTAAGTGCACATTTCTGTTTTACCATTATTTGTAAAGCATTAACCCCCGAAGGACAGGAAGAAAGCTGGAGTAAGAGAATTTGCTAGAGGAGGACTCATCATCATGCAGTGACAATATTCCATCAGACTGTCCATGTCTCAGCTGAGGGTTCAGATCGATGGGTTAAATGAACATCCTGAAACTGCTTTCTGGAGAAATGCTACAAGCCCTGTAGAACTAGATCTATAGATGCACTTACAGAAACTGATAACATGTCTATAAGTGATCTGCTTTTGTTCAATAGCCTAGCCTGTTAGACCAGGATGCTGTTAGGGGCAGATTGAGCTATCAAATAGCCATAGTTTCTGTAGCTCCTAGACAGTTACATTGAAGAAGAAGCTATCAGGTAATGCAGAGCGCTTTAAGTTGCCTGTGCACTAATGGGGAGATATAGTGTTGATTTCTTACCTAGAGTCATGGACAGAGGATGAAAAAACTTGCCAGAAATCTAGAGAACTCCTATTGGTCAGTGTAGAAATCTATAGTACTGGCAGCATCAATCTAGAGAACTGACATCGGTCACGGTGGTGACTGAATCATCAATATTTCTCTCTCATCTTAAAGTTATGGAATACCAAAGGGGAAATGTCCACATCAATAATTTTGTCAAACGGTTTACACCATGAATAAAGCCACAGACATAAACTAAGAAAACTGTAGGTGACATTGAACATCTGCATTGAATAGTGTTAAAGGAGTACTTACTTTATTTTATATAGGTTCCTATTACAAAGGTTAGACTCTTAAATAAATGTAATCAACTGTTTTACTGTCGTTGAGGGTGATAACCTACTATTTTTATTAAAATTTGTGAAGCCATGTTTCCGCTTTGAGGTCGACGTGGGCGCCGCCATGTTGCCTGTGGGATGACGTTACTGATGACGTCAGGATTCAGGACAACGTCCCGGCTAACGCTTGCCCAGGGACGTTCCAACTACGGACATTTGAATTACTCTGTGCCCGAGTTTTAATTCGAGGAAAAAACTGGCACGACAAATCCCACGGGTGTAATTCACAAAAGGAGAGTGGTTTAGGTTATCTCCACCAACTGAAGAATTTCTTCCCCAAGTTTTTCAACTGAAACTTGCTAGATTCAATTTGAACAAAATTTGAAGCTAAACGAGAAGACTAAAACAGCGTCCTCTGCAATTGTCCAGTGATTTCAGTTGAACGATGATGCTTCTAAGTTCGTAAACATTTTCATGATTACACTTGAATTACTAAAATCAACTAGAACGTCAGTGGATTTACTGGGTTCCTTCTCGTGCGAATTATCGGCATTACCAACACGATCAACCTTAAATCTCCATGACGTCACGTTATGACGTTTTTAGATGAGTATATACTCACTTCCGCTCATCTAAAAACGTCACACAGTGGTGCAATGGCGGCGCCCAGTGCACGCCGTGGCGAGCAACAAAATATTCAATATTTCTTTTATTTCGCATTCTATCAACATAAATTTTATATAATAAGGTTTGGAATGCGATTGCCGATAAATATAGTCACACTAAAAAATAAGGTAAGTGCTCCTTTAAAGAAAGAAATTAATGTGTATACAATTTCTATAACAATACACAAAATATTTTTTTTGTTGATTAAAAAATAGGTTATGGTAATTTTTGCTTGAAAATTACTGTTATGAAATGTTTGCCACCTAAAGATTTTGCAGTGTGATGATGGATTTATCAGAATTGTCTATAGCATAAATATCATTCTTACCTCCATCCTAGAGAGGTAGTTCTCTCTAACCTGATAAAACAAAAACTACATTTGTCACTGGCTAATAAACAATAAATGGACCCCCCCATGCCCACAGTCCTTCTGATAGTGGCCAGATTCTGTTTTTAAGCTTTTCTAATTACTGGTATGCACTTGTAGGCATTGCATTACAGGCTCTACATGTTGTACTTCTCTAAATACATAGTTTAGATCAACAGTGCCATTATGTATATGGACTGGTATGCCAACATGGACAGATCATACAAATGTAATATGTTAATCCATATAATATGCTAACTCACATTTATATAGATTCTGTTCTCTCTCTCTCTCTTCATCCATTTATTAATTTAAGGGAACAGTTTGAAGATAATTATGGACAGTGATACGAGGAAATTGCATCATTCTTCCATTAATATCACTAGGAAAACTTTGCATCCTGCACCAACTTACTGATCCAGCTCTAAGAAGATTGAAATCTTTGCGAAGTAACAGTAGGTGTGAAGAGGCATTCAACAATCTTGGTGATTTCGCAATTGCTATTTTCAAAGAAAACATCAATTGCCCAAAGTGGAAATTAACTGGGAAATTTCCTGATTAACTGGTGAAAAAATCTCCAAAAACTGTCTGAGGAAAAACATTAGCACTTTTTAGAACTGACATTTGTTTTGACTCGGTCTGGTGGGTATGACGGTGATGTGAGGTAATTCTGAGTTATGGGCTGGCGACTGGTATTGAGAATAGAATGGAATGGGTAATGGGTCTAGTTCACGGACTGTTTTTACTATTCTTGGTTTGCACCGCTGGCTCAAATTGCTGTAGTTTGGAGTATGTGAGGATTAAATGATGAGTGAGGAAGGCATTAACACAGACCTAATTGACTACCTGTGGTCGAAAGCCACCAGGTAATTGTCCAGTGAAGCAAGGGGGGCACCATCATTGTCCGAGATGAGATTATATCTGAGTCAGACCGTACAGACCACTGCGTTCTCCCTTACCGCGCCAACTCGACAACCCGTTGATGGCTTAATGTCCTACATCGAAACTCGCCAAGTTGATGTGTCATGGCTTTGTTTCTGACATTGATTCCACCCCGGGACTAACACTCAGCAGTAAATGGATGGTTTTTTGTGCCAATTCTGTAACAGAATTAGGAAACGGGTGAACCACAAGGAGGGTGTGAGCTTAAGGTACTGCTACAATAACTCCACAAACACACGGCCCAGTCGCAATTCAATTTTCCATCAAAATCAATTACATGGAGAAAATCGCGAAATTGATACATTTCAGCTGGTGATGTTTGCAGTTCTCAAAACATTCTGTGACACAAAATATTCTAAATGCAAATGCTTTATCGTATTGATCCGAGACTAGTTATGGGGGAGAAGTTTGTTTTCAGATCGATTTCAGGTATTAAAATGTGGATTTTAGAGTAGAGGGGAAACGAATGTATGGGGAGTGGATGAAGTGAAGTATGAGCTAACTCTTCACACAAATACATGCTTGGAATACAAACATAAGGCAGTAATACCACGATAAATTGCTCCTAATTTACTCTTCTAATTGAATACTTGTTTGATGATTGGTTGAATGTAGCACATGATCGAAGTACATGTATCTCTTTGTGTTGACAATGACATGAACATTTTTTTGGAGAATATATACAATTGTATAGATTAGAGATGGATCATATTAAGAGGCAAACATTTGCCAATGGATTTGTATGGAAACTCCAGTTTATCGTTATCGTTATCCATACTGTCCAAGAGGAGGCTACTGTTCCGATAAAATAGTTCTGTGATAAAACAGTTGTCTGTACATGCAGAAAAATTTCAGGCTTTTCTGTTTGGCTCTGAAAATCCTATCACATAAAACATAAAACTGTCTGATTACTTTGTCAATACTCATACCAAGGAGTTTGAGAAACTTTAAAGTTTCAATACAAATGAGATCTATGGGAAGGCCTCAAAGCAAGTGAATATCTTATCTAGATTGAGCTTCATGTTGGATATTCCACTCAGTATGTCCAGAAGCTTTGTATTATGTCATTTTATTTATTGCCTGTTAGTATGGCATTTCTGTAGTAAGAAAGCCACCAATAGGATGGAACACATCTAATATCTAGAGCATTATAAATGTTTTTTGCTGACTTCTCGAGCTCTAACGAAGCCTTATTAAGCACGGCGAATGTGAATAATCTTGAACTATTCAGACTTAAATCTATTGCAGTTCAGGTTTTAAAAAGTCTTCACAAGATTTCACAGACATATTCAACAAATTTTGTTGAGATGAAGCAGAATATAAGTGATCTCAACTGTGGACAGCACACTGTGAACATCCCATTCTTGAGAACCAAGAAATATGGTGAAGATAGTGGCTGCTGACAGATTCTTCACCATGACAATCCTATTAATGTCCCAAAGTTAAGGTAGTGTGAATGCTAGTTATTAGAGGGTATACACACCTGTTATTATCCAGCAATACTGTCATTAATACAGGATTGTAATGTCATATAACCCATGTATAAGTGCTGGCTGTCTTTATGTCCATCCATCTGGCCATATTGATTGTTGTATATGTCAGTGTGAGAGATGAGCATAGAGAGCCATGCCCCCTCTTATCATTCTTATCAAGCCAGTTCGTCGGGTATAGCTGAAAGGTTCGCCCCCGATTCACGATGGGATTATAGAATCGGAGCCTCATAGCTTCCTCACTAACATGGCTTTCTACTTATCTCAGGTGTGCTTCTGGACATAATAGTTCCTAACGCCCCAAGTAAATTCTTTGATTGCTCAGATCCTCTGTTCTCCACCTCTTAGCTTGTACCATCATTGTCGGATTAACGAAGCCAATGAAAAGCGGGTTTTATTTTAAGCTATATCTGGCAGCTCTTGTCTCTGTAGAACAGTCCCAAGTGTTATTCTGTCATTTGAGGTAATTTGTCCTGGGTCTGTAGTCAGATAGACTGCCCTGAACTTGGGATTCAATAATGTCAGATGACCACCCTGAAGCACACATGTTTGTGATAGCAATCCTATACAGTAAAGTACAGCCCACCCCCCAGAAGTATTGTGATAGCATTCCTATACAGTAAAGTACAGCCCACCCCCCAGAAGTATTGTGAAGCAATCCTATACAGTAAAGTACAGCCCACCCCCCAGAAGTATTGTGATAGCATTCCTATACAGTAAAGTACAGCCCACCCCCCAGAAGTATTGTGATAGCAATCCTATACAGTAAAGTACAGCCCACCCCCCAGAAGTATTGTGATAGCATTCCTATACAGTAAAGTACAGCCCACCCCCCAGAAGTATTGTGATAGCATTCCTATACAGTAAAGTACAGCCCACCCCCCAGAAGTATTGTGATAGCATTCCTATACAGTAAAGTACAGCCCACCCCCCAGAAGTATTACTACCATATCTGGTTTATCAAATGCTTTTATGTGCACCCAAGAAAGATGTCCAAGTACATTCAAATTCTGCTGACCTCTCTTGACACATGTCTCCAGGTTTGAAAATATGATTTATGTAGAAATTGAGTTTGGCAGACCATGGATAATGATCGCAAGATAGAATATGGAGATAAAATTATTTGTTATAAATAATTATCAATTTCTTCCTTGGTTCAGATTTCTGACTTTCTCAAGTTGCATTGAAACGGAACATGTACAATCTATTTGTCTGGTGGGACATGTCAACCATCAGCCTTCACAAGTTTTGTCAAATTTGTCCAATTTGAATTAATATTTAGCAAATTGGTCAACATCTCTGCTCTAAATGTTTACTCCGATCAATATTAACATACAATTTCTTTATTCAGTCACTGGCTAAATCATGGCTTAATGAACAAACTACATGTTGACCAGTGTGGAATTGTATGTTGACATGTGTAAATATAACATAAAAGTGCCAAGAACATTCCTGGACTAATTACTGACTCTGGCATGCTCAGCCAGACTGACTAAACTCCCCGAAGGTGGCGGCAAGTACACAGTACGAGTCCACACCGCCCTCTGAACCTCGCAGGCAGACAGGAGTGGCCCGATCATGCAATTGTCCGCTTTTGTCATCAGCAGGAAATAATGTTGAGATAATTTATACGGAACAATAAAAGAAAGCAGCTCTAAGAAGGTTTTGGTATTTGATTTTCTCGTCAGTGTTTGTTCTGCCCGACATTGAGATCATGCAAGGGGCCATTGGTTTGTGTGCAGGACTTCTGATTCAGCTTCAAAGATGGTGAGGGACTGGTTACTGGTCTTCAGATTGGTGCTAATCCTGTATATTGTCCAATACAAGTACTTGTCCATTGGGTAATGTCTGGGCTGTATAATCCGAGACCTATTGAAAATTGGCCTGTAGTACCAATAAACTAAGTGAACATCTCCATCCACAAAAGAAGAATGTTTGCAATTCTGTTGTATTGCATCATCCGGTGCACTCATTTCCCCAGAGTAAATAGAACGTCTTCCACTACATTAGTTTCTTGTATGAACAGAGTTAAGGACTTGAGGCTCTATCTCGAGTGAAAAAATGTGATTTTTTTTTTATTATTGCCTCTTTCTGTAGTCCAACATCTTAAATATCCCAACATAATTTCTAGAGAAAAATGTTTCCCTTTTTGAAATTTTTGTCATAAAATTTTACTTTCCACAAAGAAATCCAACATGTAACCAGTACTATTATGAAATCGGATTAACACATCCCCAACACTGATATTAACAAGTATTGTCTGCATTCTCTGTCCATCTTGCTTGTTCACAATTCCTCTAGAAGGATTATTGTCAGGCTTTCCAAATTCATATAACATATGAAACTGGAGATGGGTCTATCAAAGATGACTGACCATGACCTATTTTGTCATGGTCAAATTCTAATATTGGTCATATCTTTTCACATCTAGGTTTTCCAGATTCATACTACATTTACAACTGGTGATTGACTAGAAACATTTCCAGTTTGACTGACCTCGACCTATTTTATCAAGGTGAAATTCCAGTTATTCCAGGAGCTTGGCAACATCAGAATATACCTTGCCAGCGTACACCGATTCAGCTGAGCCAACCAAACAGCACCTATCATTATGTTCCCTTCAATGAACTATGAAGAGTTCTCGGGATTGGTTGACACTCGCATTACTGCAAGCCGGTTGTATCCCACAAGCGACATATCCAAATGAGAGACCAGATAGGATTTAATTTTAATTAGATTGCACAACACACCAAAAACATGTATATACATTAAAATTTATACAACAAACCGATTTCTCTCAAATAACCTAAAATACAATCTTCTTTTACCCGACTAAATAGATTTTCTAAAGTAGGTGGTTGATAAGAAGAATCTCTTACAATCTTAAAATCTATACAGTCGATCAGAATATGTTTCACTGTGAGATCTTCATGGCATGGAATACACCTTGGGGCTGATACCAATATGGTATAAACATTCCATAGGGCATATATTGAAGCCTATAAGGTTTTTTGTGTGTCGTCGCTATATACATGTAGCTGAAATATTGCTGAACGCGACGTTAAACCTTAATTCTCTCTCTTTCTCTCTCGTTTAAATTGCTTCAATTAAACCCAAATATTTCAACCATTTCAGCTCTAAATTTGATATGTTTAATCAAATTGAATTGCCTGAATCTATACTTCAAAACCTATCAAATATGTATGATTCAATGCTGTAGTTGCATTGTAATTATGAAAAAAACCTAAGAGGGTGTCAGAATTTCCTGTGGGCCTGGAGTCCTTAACTTCTGATCTCTCCCACAATATGTCTCCTTGTGGATTTCATGTTATGTGACTCGAAATATAACTATGTCATCTGTCTCAGGTGTGCTCAGGTGTGTTTGGTTTCAAATTACAAATCAACAGTGCACAGTTGTTTATTTGAAGACCAAAATGCCGAAGGTTCTAAGAATGTATCTAATTCATTTTCTCGAGGAGCTGCAGGCCTGTTGAGAAGATCCAAAGATCATTAGTCCGTAATGCTGGGTAATGAAGATTGTATCCGAGAGGGAAATGAATTTATACTCTCACACATCCTTGGGCTATTTAATCAGAGTGCATCTCAATAGAGCAGATCCGACCTACACTGTCTCTGTTTATGTAGTGTCCAAGGATTTGAGTTGTTCCTATTTTAAGTTGTGTTAGGTGAAGCAGTGTAGATCACATGCCAAACTTAATTAGAAAGTACATGTAGTTCTATAAGATGGCTTCAATATGATGTATTGATTTAATAGTTGAGGGAGCAACAGAGATTGGTGTAAAATCCTATCTCTGCTTCAATCTGTGGGCAGGTAACTCTGTGTCAGCATCTCACAGGAACAGCATGAAGGGATGCAGCCATGCAGTGTTCTAGTGTTTCAGCTCTCTCTGATTATGCTGTCTCTAATTATGCTCTTTGCATGTGTCACCTTCGATGGAAAGCTTATTGACAGGTAAGATGAATGTAATGAATGTAACTACAGTATTCTTCTGACAAATTATATCTCTTAATGAGAGTGGTACTAATTACAACCTTTATCACTGGGATGGATATAAATACATGTACTACAGGGTAGAGCTGATAGAGGTTACAGGTCATTATCTACATTATTACTGCTCGATTAAACTAAGTTAAATTTTATTTTATTGAGGTGAGCATTGAAAAATGTTTAATTGCAATGTCAAGTCCATGTCAAATAGTTTATTTTCCTTCTTTGATGCAGGTAAATTTGTAGTATCAGGTAGAAATCCATTTGTTTTACCTGTAAACAAGCTCAATTAGATCCCCAAACTCAAACCCTGGCTCTTGTTTGTACGAGGTGGCAAGATAAAACATTTTCTCCCAAACAAAGATCTAGTGTTTCTTGGTGGGAAAATATGTAAGAAAAATTTCCCTCCATGAGCTGTGTGCTGGCAAAGAAAATCTGGAAAAAGCTTGTCTGACACATGGAAGGTTGGGGTCTGTTAACATTGGGCTCAACCAGAATCCCTGCTTAAATGTAACTAAGACAAGTCTGAAATAGTTCACAATTGACCCACTCTGTCAGCAGGTAAATATGAACACACACCACCAAACAAAGAACATCTTATTGCCCCAAGTCTTGACTTCTGCGACAGCTTTTCTTGAAATCAGGGTTAAACTTGGGAGTTTATTCTGAAAGCTGTATGGCACAGGACGTATCAGGGAAAGTTGAAAACTTACAGTCAGAAGAGTTATTATATTTTCAAACCGGATAACCTCACAGTTCAGGATAACAATTCCACATTTTCACGTCTACAGGTATATTGTGTTTAGAAATTCTATAGTTTCATTTGTTAATTGTGATATGCAATTACTATTAATTAGTTTTAAATGTTTTTTTTTTCTTTTCTTTTAATTGATAAAAACAATTAAGAAGTCTGTCATTCATGAGGCGAGCATGGAAACTAAGGATTATTTGGGTTCAAACGTTAATGAGAAATACAGCCAAGAGACATAGTGAATTGATTGTAATCAGGTTTGGTAATGTGCAGGTGAGTTTCAGCTTCCAGTCCAGGGTATGAATTAAATTGCATGTAACATTATAAATTCCAAGGAAATTAGGGTGTAATTATTTTAAATGTGAATGACGTAAGACGACTATCCCGTGTGAGCCTTAAGTTTAATGAGATTACATATAATTATTGAATATTAAATTATCAATATTTAATTAGCTGGATGCTGTGGTTTTGATAGACTGGAGAGAATGTTTCCCATAACATGATCAGAACGTGTCCGTTGCCATGGTAATTAATAATAAGAAGGAATTCTGATTGATTATACAGATTTTTTTTGTTTTCTACATGCGATGCATTTATAACTGCATACAATTTTCACACAGTTCAGCTTCAAAGAAATCTGCCAGCTTGACGACTGACTAATGACGTGTAATCTTTCATATTAAAACCATATTCTCTGCTCCGGTTGTAGCAGGCTGCTCTTCCAGCCTGGGATCAGTTTGATGAGAACCACTGCAATAACAGTTGATTTCCCAGGGGTTATTAAATATTACTTTTCCCTCTCCACATCTTTCCTTTCTTTCTCCAATTATAATGTCTTTTTTTAAGTGCGTATGCATTAAGACATGATTGAGTCTTACCAGGTAATTTAATATAATGTAAGATAGCTGGAGTACACGTGGTATTGATTGTGCCTATCTATTGAGGATCTACTTGGTTGTAATTTCTACTCAGTATATGGAGTAATCGTCATTGGACAACATTCTCTTCTTCCTGTTTCTTGTTTCAACCTGGATGGTTCACCTTGACTGAGCAAAGTGCAGGTAGGAACAGCCTCATGCAATCATCTTATATTAAAGTGATCTGTTTTACTCTAACCTTGCTGATATTTCGAGAGTTAACTATGAAAACAGAAATCAATGACCAGCATGATGCTGCTGCGCTATCTCTTCACAACAAATGTCACATGCTGAAAAATAGATGAGACGATCAGCGGAGCGTGACTGGGACTATATACTGATAGAATAGATGGGTGCACATTTCCAACAGCTTATCCATCATTGACTGTGTGACGTCTCGCGACGTCTGCCCCACACACGCCCTGTGTACAGCTTCACTGCATGTGAAAGCTGAGTAATAAACTCTCTCTAAGTCATGCAAGATTTCCCCCTGTCGGCTTTGTGTAAAGTTTGCTTGACTGAATCCTCCACGCAAAGCAACTGAATAAAATATCGCTTGTTTCCACCGGATTGTCAGTTCCTGCAAACACTGTTAAACGTATATGATGTTGAAGAGAGAGCGTGCCTAAGAACGTCAAGACTGCTATCTTCAGGTTGAGTGGGTATGGTATTTGATGGATTTTCTATATAGAAGAACAGTAATAACAATAGAGACAGTCCTGGACTGTCAGAGAATTATTTATTACTGATGATACCTCACCTCACTTGTCAGAACCTATTTTGCGGAAATTTCATTTTTTGTACATATTTCACCTCTAGTGTTGTGGACACAATTATTTAGATGCAAGATTTGTTTGAACTCAGCAATACGTTGAACAGTGATATCGCAGCGTATTGTGGAGGTGACAGCTGTAGCTTGCAGCTTGTAAATATACCACTACCTTGATCGTTGAATGATAGCAAACCAAGTTGTGATAGGCCAGCAGGATTACCTATGACATTATATATGAGTAGGTCATTACACTGTCTACTGTCTGTTTTTAATGGTAGGCTGTTAATTATTGAAGCTTGTAGCTGCAGAAAGAGAGATTGGCTGTTCCCTGGTGGATTGTTTAACAGCCATGTACACTATGGAACATGCAACATTGGCGATGACCTCTGACCTGTTCTAAGGAATAATTCATGTCTCTACATCGCTCACCCTGGGGGAATTGTAAATTGTATTTCTGTCTAACTTTCTGTCCATGGTCACTATAGAGAGAGAAGGTCAAAGTAATTAGAAAAGCTGCTCCTACTTGCTCATCTTCACCAGCCAAGTCAACTACATCCCAAAGAGCTCTACGCTGCCTTGACATTCTTGGCTGGTGGCAGAGGAGTACGGTAGTACTGCTCTGCGCTACCTAGTGGAAGTTTTAACGATGAGCGACTTTTTGCCTGCAGGAGTCGACCACACTCGTAAGGCGATTCGTAATCGTTCGACCGTGCAGCGCGTCCCAAAAGCTGATTCAATTGATCAGAACACCGAAAGTGGCCGTGAAAATGCTTCTCCTGTTTTGTTTTGTTTTTTTTCGGCAGAATTTCCCCGCACATTCGACACAGCTCGTTCTAAGTGGGGGCCGCCATCTCGGTAATCAACTGCTACGTAACGCGCATTCTGATTGGATGCAGCAAGCCGTCTCTGCATTCCACTCAACGGTGCGGATTCACGTTCCAACTTTACTAGAGAAGTATGCCAAGGCAATGTACAGAGCAACGTGATGTACGTCGACTTGGCTAGAGAAGATGCTACTTGCTATCCTGCATCACTACAGGAATTGTCTGTTTCCGCTACTGTCACCTTCAACATTTGACCCTTTGACCTCTAGATGTGATTGTTTTGACTGATGATCTGTATAGAATAACCATTATGTAGACAGACTACAATGCTAAACCTCCCTAATAATCATTTTAAACTGATTACCGGTAACCCTAAATTGAAAATCGATTTATTCAGTTGATTTAGTAAATCAGCCATTTAGTCCATGTTGTTTTCATTATTTAGCTGTAATATTGTTGAATGCATCATTAAAGGTTCTACCAAATCACCCCATACTTTTTTGATGCTAAATTGTTGTAAGAGGTTATATTTGTCTTTTAATTTCGGTTTACTGTTTCTGGGAAAAGTCAAAGTTTAAAAAAAACGAACTTGAAACCCTCCATTACCACGCCTGTTTGGAAATGGCGAAGGCCGTCACCTGCTGACCTATGACGTCGGAGTCTGATTACGATCGTTCAATGCGAGCAATTGTATTGAATTCTTACATCGTCACAATGCTTAAATGTAATGCCTTTGTTGACATCATGATGATGTCGTCATGATATCCAATTGTTGTGCAAGGTGCGTCACAATAGGACGTCTGACATAACGGACTAGTGGATATTGTACGACGTTCTCATGGTCAGACTCTGACGTCATGGGTCGGAGGTTACTGCTTCAATACATTTTTCAACAACCCATCTGTTTTATTGTGTTAAAAACTTTAATTTGATGTCATTTTTCTTAGAAAAAAATATCAATTTGTTGTTTACACAGCGTCTCTGTATGTTTTCGTGCAAAATGTACAGGGGGTATTTGGTAAAACCTTTAAATAAAATTCTCTCTATCTTGTACCAAACAATTCATGTACTGGTACATTAGTACTATTAGTTTCATATCTCTCCATATTCTAGCATGGAAAAATACACTTCCATTGTAATTTTAATATGAAGAGTTTGAATGTAACTAGGACAAATACATGTACACTGATTGGCCAATTTCGCTGATCCGGAGACTGCAGACAGTTTTATCATGGACTTTCTCTCAAGGTTTCATTCTGAATGCTGGCCGTAAATTACATCTACATGTACAGAGTTTGATTAGCTGTTCTGTTAGCTTGCAAGTTATATTTTCTCACTACTGCTTATATAATAAGAAGCTTTTAAAAGGCTGCATGAAATCAACTGCTTTCTACAATCCATTGTAATAATATATTAAACAAGCAGTGATATAAAAGTAGGATTTTAAGTTAATGCAAATTATCACAAAGAGACTACATGCAGTTCTCACTCTGCCCTTGTTTTAAAATTATGTCCTGTGTGACTCATAAACTGTTCACGCAGATAGGAATAATTGTACCTGTGCATGTCTAGAGGGATTTAGGGGCAATTTTCAGGCCTAAGAGGGTTAAAGGCACAGGTGCCCTTTGAGCTGTTCTGGCCAAGCTGTTTGTACTCTGGTCATCAGAAACGATTAAAAATTCAACTCCATGTAGAATTCTGACCACTCTGTCTTATGGCCATCCAGGAATTAGTTGGTACTCCATATCAGGTCGGTTGACCATTTACTCTAATCTGTCATCTAATTATGTCCAGCGTTGACAATTAGAACTGTAATCTGAAACAGAATTCTGATCACTGTGACATCTGGCTCTCTTGGAAGTGGTCCCATCTCCCTCCAAAATTGATTGACCATTGGGTTTAATCCATTATCTAATTATGTTCACCAGTCACAACAGAAACTTGAAACTAAATGATACACTAAAATGTAACATGTTACTGTCCGTGGCCTAATGGGCCAACAAGGAATTAGTCATTTATATCACTGTCATCATTCTCCATCTGCTCACTGTTTTGGAGATGTACATTTCACATAGAGGTAACATCTTCACTCCTATGGTACCATCTTCCCTCTATTGAGGGTAGCACTATGGTACCATTGCAGAGAATTGCTGGTTCCATCCATGTTTTCCACTACTGTGCATATACATGTAGATGATAATGGTTAACCAATGGAGAACAGTTATGGAGCCTATAGATTGGGGAAACTTTGGTCTTCTGATCATTCAATCTTGGAGTCTGGAAGAGAGGCTCCATTGTCCAATTGGATTGAACATATTGGTTTATTATGTTCATCTGATGTGTTCAAAAGTCACCATTTGTCTGACCATTTCCTATTTGACCTACAGCTTCCCCTGGCTTGTCTGTTACATTTCCAGTGTAGACTGCTGACCTAACAGCTTCCTATGGTTACTGCAGAAATTTACCCCATAATTCACTCATTCTGACAGCTTTATGTCATTTTGGTGAGGGGTAAGTAAATGAAAAGGTTCACCTTTAGCCAGCTTATAGAATGACCCTCAATTTCACAGTAGTTAATACAATTTCATGTTATCAAGTGAAATGATTGCCATGGACAGATATGTCAATACCACTAGGATAAAACCTATATAATATGGACAACCAACCTCCTGAATTTGTGTCAAACTAGATTAAGCGACCCAGAACTTGATATGACATTTTATGAACATATATGACAACAAAACTTATTGCATCGTGTGAGCTTTTTGATGATAGTGATCATTTATTCATTTAACGAGGGTAACTAAATGCTGGATACAGAACTACACTTTTCTCCCACAAGTCCCTATACTCTCTTTTTTTAATGAAAATAATAATAAAAGTGTTTGTGGAGAAAGATTGTATCTTACTGCATTACCCAAAATAAAAATATTATCATATAATTAATTAGGTTATTTTTTGCAGAGTTAAAGCTGAATATAGGTAGAATATACTTGATGTGTTTTTATAATGCTGTCTGAAAACTCGGCTGTGATATGGGTTTCATTTTTTCTAATTACAGTATGTGAATTTGTGATTAATGAACTTGTACCTTACCTGTAGCTATGGTATAATCCCTTTAATAAATCAATCCCCTTATCAAATTTCAACCACCCCCTATTTTAGGAACAAAATCAGTGGTTCTGACAAATTTGATCCCCCCCCAAAATCTTTGAAATAACAAAGAAATAATGCTATTTGCATGAGTTGGAACCATTTTGTTAACTTCCTGTTCTAATAATTATAAATTTGATTACTCCCAGATTTTATGGTGAGAAATTTCACTTCTTGTGAGTGAATTATTAGAGGGATTACTGTGAACATTTATCTCTGCCACTTCACATGGATGAGCAGACTGGCAAATATATATGTACATGAACATTTATCTCTGCCACTTCACATGGATGAGCAGACTGGCAAATATATATGTACATGAACATTTATCTCTGCCACTTCACATGGATGAGCAGACTGGCAAATATATATGTACATGAACATTTATCTCTGCCACTTCACATGGATGAGCAGACTGGCAAATATATATGTACTGCACCATCTATCATGAAATAATCAATACTCTAACATGGGAATGTGTTTTCTCATATAAATTGTCCAATATCAATCTCTATTATTGAAAAGCTGAATTATCCAGGTTGACACACATATTAATATTTTGGTCATGAGATTGGGAGCCATAAAATTATTTAATGGATATCTTTACAAAAAATGAATCTTAATTTTCAAACATTTAGTTTTCGGAAATTTGAAAGTTTTCATTCAAAGGATGACTCTGCCAAGCAGAACTTCGTACTTTGCACCTGTGGCTCAATTGCCAAATTCAGGTCTAGATATTTAAATGTGGAATCTTACATTTTTTTTCAGTCGAACAAAATTGAATAAAATGACCATCACACTTTGGACATTAACATCTCAGCAACGAGGGAATAATTTAAATAACAGTTTTCTTTTTGGCGATAATGGAAAACTGAAATAGAAGAAATCGGCGAACAAAGCATAGCATTTTAATATATGTAGGTGAGTTGGTGGGGAGTTCAGTCGGCCTTTATAATTATTTATTGTCATACCTCTTTAGTTCATCGCTGAACACATTGCCCATAAAAGAAGTCCAGGTCCAAAATTTCTCTGTTTAGCTTTTGAATTTCTATGGTTCAATTTTGAATGCAATCTTGAAAACTAAGAAATAAAATTACCGACTTTGACCAGGGGGGGGGATGTGAGACCTTGAATTGACAGATTTATTTGTATGCCCTGTGTGATGGTCTACTGATTGATGCATGTACATATTCTGTTTGATAGAAACCTTCAATATTTTCTCTGCTGGATTGTCTGACACATTCTTTCGCCCTGGGACAGCAATAGAAATCCACTATTTGATTATGTTTGAGATTTTATATTTCACAAAATGCTCAAGCAAGCATAAAATTCTGTTGTTCCGGAGTATTTATGATGCTACTGTAAAATATCAAATTTCAGTATGTGAAATATTTGTTTGGAACTACAATATTGACTCTTCCATCATATACATCAGGAATTTTGATCCTGTTATCATTTGACATTTCTTGACAGTGTTTGATATTTGTGGAATACATAATGTTTACACTGTAGGCCTATATGTGCACCATAGATGTATGCCAGCAATTTCACTTCTCCAGCAAACAATTTTGTGCCATTCCATTTGATCTGGATGTCACCTTGTACTGTGATCAGAAAATCCACAAGGGAAATGTATGCTGGCTGAGCTAGGAGAAAAGCAGTTAATGTTTGTAATTACCCTCTGAGAAGAAGCTGAGCAGTAAAAGCTGAACTCTGAGGGGAACTCTCTGTGAGATGTCTGCTAGGAGGAGTATTAGTCTAATCATCTTACTATCATCTTTATATACTGTACCCTGAAAATATCTCCCCATCTCTTCATTATCTCCAATTGTCATGGGCTGTGATTTCATTCCACTATATTATATACATCTAGTCCTTCTTTGTTTATAGGCAAAATTATATGAGTGCACCAACGCTTTAGATATTACCAGTCATGTTTGCATTAATAATTTATTGTAATTGTCTCCTACATCGACTGCGATATAATTGGTGATGTCAGAGGTGGCCATCTTGAGAGTTCTTTATAAAAATAATCTGTGGTGGTTTACCCAAACGATTATTGTGACTGCAGAAGTTTTTATTGTGACTGCAGGAGGTTTATAACGAAGGGTCTCGACGACAAAGTCCTGTTCAGCTTTTTGAAATTTAATTCTTTTTTTTTTCCTTCTTCACTTTTTTACACGTCTCTGAATTAAATCTTTCTGGACAAAATTTGGTTATCACTGATACTCATGTCAAACTGGACTGACATCACTGATACTTTATGCAGGAACATTATTACACATTACAATAACTCCAGTGACTAGGTGGCTTGACATGTCACAGCGGGAGGGGCACCCTCATGACCCTCTGCTCAGAGAAGTGTGAAGCTCAGCTGGCCTATCAAAGTTTGAGATGGCATCTTTTTGTGTCTTTCAGATTGTGGACTGGAAGAGATAGGCTGTCACAGAAGAATTAGTGTCACTAACTGTCTCTTGGTGTTGTTAGTGTGGATCTTCATCATCATAGCTAACTACATGGATACTGTTACCTGGAGGTAGCTCTAATGAGCAAGATGATAGGGAAATAGAAACAGACCAGGACCATGTACATGTAAGTAACATAATTTTGTATTTCTAAATTAGCATTGTTTGATGATATGATGATGAAATCATGTAAATTATTATATATGTCAGATAAATAAGTTTTATCTTATTTAATCTGACAAAGGTGTGAATACTGACCGACAATGATCATATATCCGAATGTCAATTATCATTGTTTTCATCTTTAACCCTGTTTAATAAACTCACACAAAGAATTCAGATAGCGTCCACCAGCTGCACCATACACAGCAGTTGTTTTTGACAGCCTTGGGCAAGATGAAATATTTTGTAAACTGACCAAGCTCCCTTTGTGTTGAACATATTGTATACATATTGTATACATTGGATTTTGTTTAATAAAAGGAAAGTCTTCTCTCTTTTTTTGTGAAAGAATATATACCTTCAACCACTTGGACAGTATACAGTTTAATGACCTTATGAACATACATACTGTCATTTCATAGAACTGTATGATTAAAAAAACTAATGCGGTCTGTGATATGACCAAGTGACTCCAATGTACTGAAGGCGACTGAGCCACACAGCATTGATGAAATATTTTTCTATGAAATTGTAAAAGTCAAAAAAACATGTTAGCCAATAAGAGATGAATCCAATGTCTAGCTAGTCACATCGAGACACTTTTAGGTGCATGTTGTTGACAACTTCCAATAAAACTGCTTTAACTGAGGACATGCCCCACACAAAAGACCCCCCTCCCCCATTCCCCCTAACCTCTCCCACTTCTCTCAGAACCATAATCCATTGCTATTGCTTAAATAGAACACCCTTGAAAAAAGTATGTTGTAAATGAAAGAATAGTTCCATCACTGTCCAAAAGTATTTTACATTTATTTTTTCGATTTTTTTCAACGGAGCAAAAAGCCGATAAACTTTGGATGGTGGCCTGTAAGTGCCATTCCTGATTATTCTTTTTGATATTTCTCGATGTTATAATTTTTCTTTAATCAAATGTACTGCTATACACACTGTAATATGGACTAGACATCAACATAATAACAAATCTGCATGTCTGAGAGGAACCATCTTTGCTTATTTCCTGATAACGTAACGGGTAACGGGTTAAGTATATATTCGACTTTTTTTTTATATGTACCTGCGGGCAGGTTGTAGTTGAAGACCTCCTTGCACACCATGGGCTTCCTAAAGAAGTTGCGTACAGACAAATGTTGGTGAAATGGCAAACAAATATTTTTGGTCCAGTTGCCTCATGTAGGTCCAATTATATAATCTACGTACATGGTTGTTTAACCATTAAATAAGCAGTAATGTTCCACGTTAAACCTTCAAAATACTTTCCTATCGTTGTCTGCTTCCCTATTGAGCCAGAATAATGATGAGTGTTTTGTAGGTATCTGAAATAATTGAGAGGATAGGAAAATGGATGGTCGTAACAGACCACCATACAAATACATATATCAAATGTGTTTCATTCAGTTAAAAAATAATCAGAAAAAATAAATAAAAAATACTTTGACTGTGATGGAACTATTCTTTCATTTACAACATACTTTTTTCAGTGGTGTTCTATCCCTTTAATATTAGGATGTCTCTGATGCAACATTTAATAGTAGCAAGAACACTTCAGCCCCTGGAAAAAAAACAGTATTACTCCTTATCTTTCAACATTCATGAAAGAGAATGTTCACTTAGCAGTTCACCTTCTCATCTCCATATGGACCATTTTAAAATAGTTTGAAGTTCGAAGATCAGAGTTCCGATGAGAAGTCACAGATAGCGCTCTGTTCAAGTTCCTGCAAATTTCATGATATTCCCAAGAATTCATCTGCACAATCAATCTGACACATCCACCAGATACACCTGGGTGTGACCATGTTATCTTAAAGATAATAAGAACTTTGAATTGAGACATAAATGGCTCTTCAGTCCTGTCAAAATCAAGTTGAAGTAAAATATTGAATTATTAAGTTTGAATGTGAAAGCACTGGTGTAGTGTAGTGTGGGGCAAGTTGTTTTAGTTCTCAGCCAAAATGACCTTGAGAAATTACCGTTGTCATGTCTCCATTTTGTTGTTACTGCCATATCCTAAGAACGACTATGCCTAGACTGACTCACCAAACATGATGCATGCATAATGTGAGCAGAAGCTTACCAAAAGTAATACTCTACAATATCATTGAGAATATTGAAATTTAAAAAAAAAAAGTCATAAAACAAGAAGCAGGGAATAATTCCTATAATTTAGAAGATTATCTTGAATATGATGTATACTTGCAAAAGTACCACAGTTATACTCTAATCCAACCAAGCCTTGGGGTCAGGGGGTACCCCCCACCAAATCAAACTTTCTTCATTAACACTGGATTAACAAATAATTGGGAGCTGACACTCCGTAACTTTGTAGTTTTGCATATTGGGGTAATTTTGAGATATGACTCCCAGAGCAGAGGATCAAGTGAAAATTCAGAATGGCCACCATGCCGGTGTATTGGAAAAGTGATGTTTTCATCATTTTTGTTCAAAATTTCTGCTATTCTGCAAGGAAAATTGAGCAAATCTATTTTATTTCACATCAGATTATTAAAATTTATCATGCAGTTTTTGCGAAGAAAACACGTAAATAATTTTTTTTAAATCTGATGAAAAATTTGACCAAAACAAATGTCTTTTTTAGCTCGCCGTATACGAAGTAGGCGAGGTATTGGGAGAGAGAGGGGGAAAGTGGCGGTGTTGGTGTTGGTGTCGGTGTTGGTGTCCGGTTAGACTTTTATGTTTAGGCTGGACTTAGAAAGTTTTCTGGGTTGATCTTTGTTGTTTAGGCTGGACTTAGAATAATTTTGCCTTCTTATTAGGCATGAGATGCAGTGTACATTGTATGTACAGTCATACATACCAAATCACATACAGTATATTCCTTTATAGTATTTACTAATAGTTTTTGACATTATTTTATTTCAGAAGTACAATATCAAAATAACTGGCGGGGGAATCCCGCAGTACCGAACCCCTGTTAGTTTGTAATTTCGTGTCGCCTTAAATGAAGGACGCCATTTCCTAAAATTTTGTTATCAAATTCTCGTTGACTCTGAAGCTTTTGTACAACCATATCTGTGTCCACACATTTAACTTACTATATTAATTAAAAGTGAGTTTGAATCAGTTTGTGAGGTCAGTCTTTACCCGTGCACATTATTATGGAGCATTACAGTATGATTGGACACAGTTGTCATTGCATTCTTTTATTTGCATACAAATGTGAAGGTTTACCACAGTGCAAGTGTCCCATTGCATGCTGGAAATGATAGATTTAGTCCTACTATTGCACTGTTATTAGCTTTGTTTGTTCACATATCATCACACAAAGTTACACCAAGAACGTGCTCAAAATTGCACACCTATTGTTCCTAACTATACATGAACATGTATTCATCAGATCTATGCAATGGGATGCGCAGGCTTACTTTTGGAAAAAATGTAATCTTTATTGGTAGTTATATAATATAGTTCCTCCTTCAATCCAACCTCAATATCACTAAATATAGAAATCATATTTCTTAATAAATTTATTATTTTAAATGATGTGCATTGCCAATGATGTGCAACCTCAAATGATGTGCCATCCTTAAGGGCTCGATCTTTTTGCGAAGCTGCATATATCTCTTATATGTGATACTAACCTATTAGGTAGGAGATGCAGTGTACATTGTAGGTTTATACTTGGTGTAAGAACGCACAAGACAGAGCCTACAATAGCCTGTCTGAGCTCAACAATGCGTCTAGACGTGACCCTTTTCAGCTGCACAAAAGCCTCAACAAAAGCCTCAACAATGCGTACTTATATC
Organism: Hanleya hanleyi; assembly: GCA_036873755.1. Lineage (NCBI taxonomy): Eukaryota > Metazoa > Mollusca > Polyplacophora > Lepidopleurida > Hanleyidae > Hanleya > Hanleya hanleyi. Next base: position 65,356 of record JAVTVY010030471.1, on the reverse strand, counting down.
AAGTATCGACCTGTTACATATACACAAACACGTCAAATCAACTACAATATATTCCTTTATAGTAATTACTAATAGTTTAATGACATTATTTCATTTCAGAAGTACAATATTAAATATTAACCCATGGTGGTTTGGAATTTTGTGTCGCCTTTAATGAAGAACACCATTTCCTTCAATTTTGGTATTGAATCCCATTCCTCATCATGATTTAACCTCAAGCTTTTGCACGAACCATATTTGTCCAGGCATTTCACACCCACATCTCAGACCAAATTTCAATTGTACATGTATTCATAATGACATGTATAAGCTTACTTTAGGAAAAAAAGGTCATCTTTATTTCAAGTTTTATAATATAGTTCATGTTCCAATCCAACTTCAGCATCACTGACAAAGAAGTCAAATTTTTATTGCAATATGTATTGTCATTGCCAGTGATGTGCAACCTGAAAGGCTCGATCTTTATGTGAAGCTGCATGTTATTGAATACCCAAAAGGCGAGCTGCCAGGTTACACATAACCCTTGTTGAAAATTATGTCACTGTGATCTCATCAAAGTGCCGATCTTGTTTTTTCAAAATATTTTCCCATAAAAATTGACCCAGGGATATATAGTGTGGTAAGTTTCCCCCTAGCTCAAGGGCTAAAAAAACATGAAGGGAAGGGTGGGGGGGCCTGAAGAGGTTCCAAGAAACCCAGGTCAGGTAGGGTTGAAGCACTGGGTCACACATTCAGATCTAAAAACAAATGTAGTGGTACAAACTTTCCCACAGTTGTATAAATTCTTTTATGAATATGCAATTGCTCATTATCATTCTTATCTAAGCAGTGCTCACCAGGAATCTAAAGAACAAAATTAGTATCTAGATATTCAATAGATTGGATCATTATGCAGAGACTTTGAAGATTTAACATTTATATATACGTTATTAATCTGGTTGGTATGTTATCACTGGCCCGTATCTCTAAGTTAAATGTGGCAGAAACATGATGATGGCCAAGCATTGAACAAGCCAGCACGAGCCTGATAAATACACTGGCTCAAGGCGGGAAGTATTAGCATTATTGTTCTAATTACAAAGTCTAAGTAATTCATCAGCATACAAACTGAAATCTCATTATATTAGTTAATCCAGCGATGTACACATAATGGACATGTATCACTCGCTTGAAGAAACAAGACTCACTCATGTAGACACAGTGTTTAATTGCACCTGGATAACTCCTGCTATTATAACCTCTTCATCGCTGTGTTCAGTTTTGAAAGTTCTCAAGTAGGCAATTAAATATGTTTAGGAAAATGTTCACAGCCTCTGGCCAGTCATTTATGTACTGTATTACTTCTGTATGTCATACAGATTGTATAAGATTGATTCAGTGGCTTCTATTTCTGGGCACCTCAGGCAACACATATGAAGCTTGGACGGTCATGATTAGGTCTGCTAGATGAGATTGACATGGTTTTGTTGAGTTTAGAGGACCTTACAGACATAATTATACTCTTCCAGCTGACATTACCTGCGGCCAAATTTTCAATTTTTTTCTCTCTATTAAATGTGAGCCAGACGTGAACATATATCCCTTCCTGTCCTCCAGTCTTGTACGTGTTATTAACAAAAGTATTGAGGATTTCTCAAATCGCTTGCGTTCGCCATAACTCCCATCGGTCTGCTGGCATTTTTTCCACAACATTGCCCCACGATCTGTAATAAGATAATTAGATATGCTGTGGGGGATGGTCATGAGAGAGTGGGGTAATTGTATTAACCAAGCTGTAGACGGGAGAGGGACAGTTTGTGCATGATCATGGTCACCTGAGAGATGTTCACATTGCTGGGAGGGGATCATCTTATTTCTCCATTGCCTTCCCTGACCCACCTTTAGGCACAACAGGATTAAGCTTGGGAGATATTTTGCTCTATCAAACACCTCATTGAATGGATCCTCATAGTTTTGTGGCATCTTTTTCGCGCTTCCGTTTCCATTACACTGGCCAGATAATTAATTCCATGTATGGCTTCCTAATTTGGCAAGGCATATGCATGACATGCATCTCAAAACTGGCAATGAGGTTTAGTTAATTCTTCTTTAAGCATAGCACTGATTCTTCATATGAGACAAGCTATTATACAAGCTTCTCAGCTGATCTGAAATCATCCTCACAACGTTAAATGTTAAATTGCTCATCCAAATCAGTTTGGAAGAAGTAAAATGTAAGGTGGTTTCTTTCTGGCATGTGTTCAGTATAATTGCTTCATAAATGAACGGAGCAAGAAACAATGCAGATACATCTTTGCATAAAATTTTAGCTTGAGCTGATTCAGCGTCGATAAATGATCATATTTAATAGCATTACAGTATTATTAATCGATACCATTCTCTTTTTGTTCTGTTTATAAGATGTACATATTTATTGCTAGTGATAGGCTGATTTTATGGTTAATTTCCTACACTGTTATTGTGGCATATACATGTACTGTACTGCATCATATTAATAGTTCCTTGCTGTGTTACTCCAAATATGCGATTCATTTTGATGAATAGTCTATATTTCAGTGAAGAAAGGAGGTAAACAAGGTGTCACTAATCCTTTTCGTTCAGGCCAATAGGTGCTTTGGTGTGCAGTTGGAAGATCCAGTAACGTTTGCGCTCTTGGCGGCGTCTAGTACTGATGTCTGTGTGTGGATCTGAAGTCATAACTTCGATGATTTGGTAACCAATGTTAGCCACAGTGTGGCCAGCTGACCAGAAGTGTCTGGGGGCTGGGTTGGGGCTATGATTCCGTGTAGCATTGAAGTGTTCACGGATGCGTTCGTGAAACGCGCGTTTGGTTTCTCCAACATATTGTTTGGAGCATATGGTGCACGTGAGGAGGTAGATCACATTGCGAGTGCAACAGTTTGCAATAAGGTTGATGCGATAGCGGAGTTTGGTGTGGCTGCTCCGGAAAGTGCGGGATTGTTTGAGTTTGGGGCAGTAAGCGCACTTTCTGTGAGTGCAGGGTGTGATGAGGTTCGAGTAGCTCATCCCCTGTATGCCCCGGTGAAGAGGGGGATATTGGATCCTAGCCTGGACTAGGATATCCTTCAGACTGGGGTTGCGACGGAATGCCAGTAGTGGTGGTTCTTTGAAGATGTCACGATGTCACGTCTATATTTCAGTACTTATTTAGCCATCATCGGAAATAAATATAACACACATAGTATATAACACAAGGCTATTCTGTTGATAACAACTTCTTCATTGCTGTGGAGCTAACGTCAGCTTCACAGCAATAAAGAAATTGTTATCCATAGAATAGCCTTGTATTATATACGCTGACTTCTAAATGCCTATTAAAGAAATCTCATAGCATATGTATAGCATATGAATGTATATAGGTTGGAAGTTTGAATGATGAGGAATAAGTTAATAATACCACCATTCACCTATCTTTATATCTATGTACTCCAAGCTCAACTCCTTTACCCACAAATACCACCATTCACCTATCTATGTACTCCAAACTCAACTCCTTTACTCACTAAATACCACCATTCACCTATCTATGTACTTCAAACTCAACTCCTTTACTCACTAAATACCACCATTCACCTATCTATATATCTATGCACTCCAAACTCAACTCCTTTACTTGCCAATACCATCATTCACCTATATATGTACTCCAAACTCAACTCCTTTACTCACTAAATACCACCATTCACCTATATGTACTCCAAACTCAACTCCTTTACTCACTAAATACCACCATTCATCTATATATGTACTCCAAACTCAACTCCCTTACTCACTAATACCACCATTCACCTATCTATGTACTCCAAACTCAACTCGCTTACTCACCAATACCACCATTCACCTATCTATGTACTCCAAACTCAACTTCTTTACTCACCAATACCACCATTCACCTATATATGTACTCCAAACACAACTCCTTTGCTCGCCAATACCACCATTCACCTATCTACATGTATGTACGCCAAACTCAACTCCTTTACTCACTAAATACCACCATTCACCTATCTATGTACTCCAAACTCAACTCCTTTACTCTGCACTAATACCACCATTCACCTATATATCATCTTAGCTTGCTAAGGGCATTTCACGTTTCACTTAACACTACCCTTAGTTTATCGCTGTGATTCGGCATGTATTTCACACGGCGCCATCTATCTAGAGGGAGATAATCCAGTTCGAAAGTTGTTCCCAAAGCATGAGGTCAAATGTCGGCCCCATTTAAACGAGCCAATGAAATTATCTGTATTTAAATATTTCTCAGACATGCAGATATGTCAGTTTCACGAGGCGCAAGACGGGGGGAGTCTACGCGAGACCAACACGAAGTTGTGCGAATTAGCTATTTTATTTCTCACTCTAGTGGAGCATGCTTCTTTGTTTATCTTAAGAAAAATCATATTACAAACGGCCTAACATATTTGAAAACAAAATAAAATCGGCTGCAGTTCACAGGAAAATGATATGCTTTTTATTTTGTGATGGGGGCACTTCGAGGCCCACCATGGGATCATTTCAATCGATCGCTTTCTGGAGGTGTGTCTTCGTTGTATGAATGTGTCGGATTGCACCGATGTCAGATGTAACGGGACCAGTCGGATGTGACCATTTGGGAAACGCCCCATTACACTCAGATAGCACCCGTTACCGCATGGCTACGAGCAGAAGTTTCTACGTATGATCGTACCATGCGTTCGGATGATGCCTATATATGTACTCCAAACTCAACTCCCTTACTCACTAATACCACCATTTACCTATCTATGTACTCCAAACTCAACTCGCTTACTCACCAATACCACCATTCACCTATCTACATGTATGCACTCCAAACTCAACTCCTTTACTCACTAATATCATTCACCTATCTATGTACTCCAAACTCAACTCCTTTACTCACTAATACCACCATTCACCTATATATGTACTCCAAACTTAACTCCCTTACTCACTAATACCACCATTCACCTATCTACATGTATGTACTCGAAACTCAACTTCTTTACTCACCAATACCACCATTCACCTATATATGTACTCCAAACACAACTCCTTTGCTCGCCAATACTTCCATCTATGTACTCAGTCTCATTACTCACTTGATCTATACGCCCCCCCCCCCCCACTTTCAACCTGTATATATACTTGGATGTATGCTGTGTGTGTTATTTTTATTCCTGATGATGGTGAAATAAGTGCTGAAGTAAAGAATATTTATTAAAATGATTCCGTATTTAGAGTTACATTCATTCCCGTTTATATGAAATTAATCTTTGGTATTTCTGGAATCTAGAATCAGAATGCAGAGGAATATTCAGGTTTGTAGAAATCAATTGTCCTTGCATATCTTTGATGTTAGCCCCTTGAGACTGTTTGAATTATCTCCTTGCTTGTTTGATCTTGGCTTACCACTATTATATTGATATCATCCTCAGTTGAAGTACATGTACTATAGCAGTGAACATCTTATCTTCCTGTTCTGTGAGAAACTCAAGTACATCATTCTAGAAGAACTGTCTATAGTGAGGCCATGTTGGAGTTGTTGAATTCCTGTCCTTGGTCATTGTGTAACAGTTATAGATTGTTTCAGCTCCTGATGGGCTCAGTTTGAGTCCTTACAAGTCTTTGATAGCGATGATGACAAGTATTACCCCCCTTGTCCACCAGGTGGCTCCTGTAGAGATTAGTTAATGAGCAATAAGTGGTTTATCACCTTTGTCTCACTATCACCACAGGTGGTTCATTACCTGGGTAATATTCTGGGTGATTTCATTGATTATCAAATCTATATACTGGCACACTTCTAACACTTTAGGGAAGATTTCTTCCTGTTCATTACAATAGGGATATAGTCATCCAATTTACTTGTACTAACTTGTCTAATAAACTCACCACCTCTGATTTTGACAGGTAAAAAAAGCTTGTTAATGTCATGATTTTCTTCAGTATAACTTAGCACCATGTCAATCTGAAGAATAATGCTTATCACCAGGCAGAATGAAGTGGTCTAATCATCATGCACACTGAACTCATCTTGTCACTCAATCCAGTTTTGAATACCTGTATATTGTTGAAACTATTTTATTAGTTGTCCTTGGTCATACCTCCAACTTCATTTGTATTTAGCTTTTGGTTCAATGAAAGAGTTTACATTTCATCTTGTTAGCATATAATGTTTACAGCTGAACATCAATACAAGTTACTAATTCTATTCTACTTTCTTGAGAATGAAGGGAGAAAAGGTCAGGCAAAATATCAAACCAAATGAAAACCAAGCTAATTTCTGTAAGGTTTATATTAGGAGAAGGACTCCTGTGACAAAGGTTGAAGAGACCTACAGAATTGGATTATGAACTTTGATTAATCCCTCATTGAGACAGGTTTACTAGTTAGGGAAAATCCATCCATTATCCTACATTGATGATGACAAATCTAGAAGTTTCTGTTGCCAAACTTCTTAATATTTATGAAGTTTTTCTTGTTCACTTACATGTAGGATAAAGAATACAATGGTCTTTAATATTTGATGTGATCTATTTGAAACTTAACATAATTTAATGTGCATTGAAGAGAATTTTTCAGAAAAATGGTCAAACAGAAGTTAGTGAGTTTGTTTAGACATTTAGTGAGGTTTGTAGCTCTCTACACAATGAGTCCGTCTTGGGTCCTTTGATAATGTGTTTACACCAGTGTGTGTGTGTAATTGGATTAGTTAAGGAACACAGTGGGTGTACCTGGTTATAGAGTTACTAATTCACCCTATCAAAGTCTCCACTGTTAATTCTCCTCTTAAAAGCCTATGTCACAGAAGTCTATTTAGGACCCTGTTTAAGGTGGGGGTAAAATCTCCCCATAGACTCCTGACCAATCAGATGAGACCTTCTCTACTTGGCTTATTGTCCCATGTCAAATCTTTTTTCCAAATATCCTTTGGCCAGAACCAAAAACTATTATAATCTAATTACAGGCTCAAGAATTCTCCATGTAATCTACATGCAGGATATTACAGGGTACAGAGGCATTAGTCAAGGAGGCCTGCTTAAATTGTCCCTATTACTTCTGGAGTTGACTCGGGGTTGACCACATTCAGCTGTAGTCAGTGGACTTGAGAACTTGTCAAGGAAGAACTGCCAGGAAATTGCATTTATAGCGCCAGTTCTTCTCTGTACACCAAGTATTAACTGGGACATTTTTTTATATCCTTCGTCGTCATCATTCCTGATTTCATGATTCAGATTTGATTGCCTGGATGATACATTGTTCTCAAAGTGAATCAGTTTTTTCTGGAGATCGTCAATCGGAAACACAATTCAATAACAGGTAAAAGAAGCATTTCATTTTATTGTGGAATTTTACTGAGAGACGATCAATTAATTATGTCTCTGTGTCTGTGAGAGAACATCACAGCGTTAACTATTGGAATTCATGGATGCGTTGAAATATTTGGCTGTAATTAAAGAGAGATGATGGGACTTTGTGCAGATGTTTTCCTGCAGATAGTGAACTGTGAAAAGGCTCCGTCAAAAGATTAAGATTAATTCTTTATTTCACAGATATTCAGTGAGAATCGTCTTATTTATCTGCTGAAAAAAAAATCGCTGTTCATCGTCAAACTGTAATTCTAGTGTAGAAAAACTTGGTTATATGGATAAATCATTAATCTTTGATTGAGTATCATTCATTTCTCTCTGGGAATCAGTTTATTGTTAGATAAACAGTGTTCATTAATTGCTAGTCACTGTTTTCTATCATTATTCCATCGGTGCAGTGTCAACAACTGTCTTATCAATGTTTATTGATGATCTGATGAAGGTATGATAAATTTTCAGTTGCTGTGGAATGAATAAATTAATTAATTACCCCTCACCCATCTGGCTGCAGGGTCTTGTAAATCAGCATGCACATCTGGTCATATGTCCATCAACTATTTCTTGTCCAATCCGTATCTCGATAGGTTATTGTTTGATTGACAACTTTGAAAATTATATGGAAGATGCTCAGTATCATGTAGAGTTTTTTTTACTTATTTTGATGGTTTCCACAGTTTATTGGCCTTTATTGTTGAAATCAATATATGCCATAGTGTGTTCCTGTTCAGAATTGCATCCTCTAGTTTATCTCCCCCATCAGTCTACAATTTCTTGTCCAATCCATATCTTGGTTACTATTTGATGGACACCTCCAACCTTACATTGTAGATGCTTAGTAACACGTGGATGTGCACTATCAGTTTTTTTTTACCCCTCAGCCCGATTGAGCTCAGGGGTATTGTTGTCACCCCATCTGTGTGTCTGCCCGTCTGTCCTTTTACTCATTTGATGATTTTCCACAGTTTTATTGCCCATTGTTGCTGAGATTGATATATAATATATTTCATTCTCGTTCTTCCTTATAATGTCTTCTTAATTGTAGTCAATTTTCATAGTAGATGCTCATCCATGTAGGTGTGCAATGTCAGGTTTATTACTCATAAATTTACATTTTCCACAGACTTCTGGCTCTTTATCCCATCCATCAACAATTTCTTGTTAGGTCCATATCTTGGTTATTATTTGATGGACAACTCCATAAACATATATGGAACAGGCTTAATATCTTGCAGATAGGCGTGTTAATGATCTTTACCTGGCTCTAATCATTAGTGCCATTTTTATAGTATTTTAGTTTAGGTATGGTAACTAGTTTGACAGCCAGTCTACTTACAATTTCGCAAACAACTTCTTAGTACCATATGAACTACTCTGTCATATCTTCAATCTGTATTTTTTTTTCGGTTTCGGGTTTCTTGTCCTCAATATGTGCTCTGTCATACTTTTTTGTCTGGGATGTAGGGCTGTCTCAGAATATTTGGAACTTGATACAATTACATGCTAGTACTTGGTGAAGCCTGATCCTCAATGCCCATCCTTCATTTAACCCTTTGTATGTTGCCATATACAAACATAAGGCTTTCAAGGCTGAGGGTCAATGCTACCAAATGACACAAACTCAGCTAAACTATTTTTGTTCAGCACTCACAACTTAATTGTGTACTGGAGGTACCACATAGTGGAGAGTTGAAAACAAAGTAAAGTTACCCTAGAATTAGGACCTTATACATATACATGTATATTGCAATAATTTGTTCTCAAGCATTTGAGGAAAATAACTACATGTATGCAAAATATTTGCAGCTGTTTTGCTCTCACAAAAGGCTAATGGAGGTACAAGTGTTCAGATAGTTTATAATGTCATACTCCTGAGCAAACACTTGAAGGGAGTTTGGGGTCAGACTTTCCACTGGCTAAGCCTGCCCAATAGGGCATCTGGTGTTAGGACAGTGTCAGGTTTTCACATATCTGGGTGTGAAGTTTGCTTAGCATGGATTTGATGAGTATTGCTGAAGTGTTTCCAGTCTTTGCTCTGTTTTTCATACAAGCCAGCTAATGGAAGACTTGTATTGGCTATGGTTCATTATTATTGGGGTAATGACTAATTGTCACTTATCAAACACCTGTCAATTTTCTTCAAACATTATACACATATTCAACAAACTAGGGTTGGCTAGGCCAATCAAAATCTTTTGAATTATTTTTTTTCTTTCTTGAAATGACTTTTGGCAACAGTGAAAATTTTTCCATGGGAACATGTTTATTATACATGTATGTAGTTGGGAGAAAGAGCAGTTAAAAATGTTAACGTGGAAATTCAAAAATATTTAGGTGAATTCATAACCGTTACAAAAAGATTTGATTAAGCTTATTTCCTAGCTCATATTTTTTGTAACAGAAAGCCGCCATAGATACATAACAAGTAACTGAATAATATAGCGATCAAGCTAAATTGAATTGTCAACTCCAGGTCGCCGATATGTCCAATGACAACCCGAGCTCTACCCCCCTCTCCCCATGCTTGTTATGATTATATAATTCCCCTTATATCTATGTTTTCTCTTCACGCCGTGCATCATAGTTGTTCGTTCACGTTTAGTCCCGAAGTGTATTGTATTGCTCAATGTAGTGCAATGTGGGACACGCAGTTATAAGCTCGTCTTAATGTGCTCCCACTTGCAAAAAATTGAAATATTAAGCATCATTAAACCAAAGAGCAGTTGTAAGAGTGTTAAAATCAGCTGTTTGTCCTGTATGACAAAAGTTCTGACATTAATAGCTTTATAAGTGGCCTCAGACTTTTTTTTGCCTTAGCTTCATTTCTTGGTCTGTCGAAAGAAGATATATGTGAATCGTTTAACATGGTAAATACTCATGTGATCAACTATTTCCCTTTGGCATTTCTGTTTGTTAAACCAACCTTTGAAAGTATTCAGAAATTTAATTATGATATCTCAAAGAAGGCTTAATCGAACTTTATTCAATTGTAAGTTCATCTACATGTATTTATTTATAGTTGGATAAGTTACAGATTTTCAAATGTTACAAACAAGCTTTCGAAAGTGATGCTATGCATCATCAGAGAATAACAACCCACTTTCCTTTTTTATTGTAAGAAAATCATTCGCAAAAGACCTTATAATTCCCCTTTCAAAATGTTGGCCAAAAGCTCATTATATTTGTTGTTGTTTTTTTTAAGTTGATTATTGTTGTATTAAATTAATCAACTTTCTGAAGAGTTTAATTCTTTCTTTTATGGGCTATATCTCAATTAATTGTTTAATAACTTTACTATAGACCTGTGCAACAATCTAACTGGCACAGGTGTATGTCTATAGATTGAGGGGAAATTGTACAATATGTTGAAGTTGATGATTATGGAAGTATGGCAGACTTTGTTTAGATATTTGGTCAGTAATACAAGATGTAACATGTCAGACTTGAAGTGGAATTCATCAGGCAAGTTAATCTGATTTCCACAATAGACTGACATGTACAAGGAATTAATGCAATACAGGTTCATGTATATAATCCAGTTGGCTCCAGCTAGTGTTAGAGCATTATTATAATATAACCTGCCATACACACCTAGCAATGGTCAGATAGCCGAATATGGGGTGGGACAGTGAATTAAAATAAACACCTTAGATGTAAATACAGATTAGTATATGTACTTTGCATACCTGTCTAAGACTTACCTTAGTGATAATGAGCAAGTTAAATCTAAAGTGAAAGTAAAACTTTAATAGTGGTGATACAGAGGTCATATGACAACATCACCATATATATAATCAAGTTGTTTTGTGTATGACATGTTATGCAAGCATTGGTCCTTATCTGAAGTCTATGTACGAGAAATCACACATTCAGTGAAATTGAGTTGTATCAGTTTAGTTGTATCAGGATAAAATTATCCCAGACTTTCAGAGATATGTGATTAGCCTTATGCAGGAAAACTTTTACTCCATGCTTCTAGATTTGTGCTGATGTACTGCCTCTTTGTTCTTCTCTTGTTAGAGTTCTGCAATTAATTCCTGCAGTGTCATCAAATAGATATAAATGGGATGTAATTATGTTTGAGCTGTCCAAATGTCCCATCGTCCTTTGTTTTTATTATTCGGACATAAAATTCCGAGTTACTACTTCCAGAACTATTAGTTCCAGGAATGCCTAATTGGCAAAGAGGGATGAATAGGTTGTTACTGGTAATGACAATAAAATCTGAACCAATGGAGCAGAAAGTTTTACTGCAATGATGGGTGACACAATTAATGTTACCAGAAATGCTCTCCTTCACATTGCTGAGCTGTTTCCACCATTTCCAGGTGCATGCTTGACAAGCATTCTCAGAATAATTCGTCGTCACCGCCTTATCTCGATTTCCTGATATTTCTAATAATTCTGTTGGGCCAACAGGAAAACGATCAATTGCTAGGCTGCCGTAGAGTCTCTTTGTCCTCTGCTGTAACACTCGTTTCCCTGCAATACTTAGGGAAAACTCTGCTGCCGGACAACTTATTGTCATGTGCACAAAGCCCAGGAAATATCAGGCACACTAAAAGGCCTTAATGGTTGGGGAACAAGATTCCAGGGGAGATGGACAAGTTGTAAATGTCGAGCTGGATGAACCTCTCGTGGCCTGTGTTCTAATGTCTGATATTATATCAGTGACTCATCGTCACCACTCCCTGGTCAATTCTGTCGGCCAATCGACCAATGCTGTATGTGTTTGATCATATCCTGTACATATTGACCGGGGTTATACCATGATAATATCAGTGAACTATTGTACCCAAATGAAATACTGAATACATATGTTCAAACACTGGGGACAATCTGCTGGGGTTGAAGCTGTAGAAGTTCATTGAACTATTAACTTGACCATAGACTTGAATATATATTGGAAATTACAGTTGATAGAGTCAGTTATGAAAGTATCACACCTGCTCTCTTGAATATGGATAACGGCTCCAGGGCAAAGTTCTGCTTAATTACCTATGTCAATTAAGGAATTAACTCATTTTTAAAAATTTGATTCTAATTTTAATTCCTGTTTTCGTTATTTTTTTTAATTTTGTTTTGCAACTTTGGAAAATGTAAATAAAATCAGCTGGTTGAATTACTGAAAACTGACCGTTCCTTTCTCTCCATGTCCTGAGTTTGGCCAGCTGTGCCATCAATGTCTGTATATACTGAAGATGACCAATGACCAATTGTGTGTGCTCTATGGTTGTCTGAAAGAGAGGGTGAGATATAATAGGATGACAGTGTTATCATGACCATATGATTGTGTCTAAAAAAAATGGACACAGTAGAAAGTCTCCAAGCCACTCTAGTGGACAGTACTATTGACTGAACAATGACCAGTGTTTGTTTACTCAGAATAGCTGCCTAATGTCAGTGAAAGTGTTTATGATGGGTCTCTGTCTGTTAGATTGATTGATAAATGGTTATAGCTTGTGTTGATCTCCTCACAAACAGAACAATGCTCTTCCCTAAAAGCCTGTCTCACCACTGAACTCCTCTGGGTGTTGTTTTAGAATTGGGGATAACCAGTGGGATATGCAGCAGGGGAAAGGAGAGAATTTGGTATTGAGCAGTACTCCCAGTAATTATACAATGTATTCCAGTGTCCCAGTCCTGAACCAGAGTATTGCTTGTATCAACTGGACTGTCATGAGTCCAAAGTCAGCTGTTATAAATAGGATATCAAGGTGATGATGGTCATTACAGTCTATAACTTACCCTGAGGCTGGTAGAACTTTTTACCTGGGAGCTTGTCATCCTCAAATTTCTTGCTCCTTCTAGCCATTGATATACTGTACTGATATTGGGGTGAATCATATAGCCAAAAGTGCTCTTGGATATACCACATTTTATTAACGGGCTAATCTTGTTGAGGTCCTAGATGAAATAAGGTAAGGTTAATGGACAATTTTCCCACATCTCTGTAATGTATCCTTTCATTAGTGATGGGTGATGGTTGTTTAGTGTTATAACTGTATTGAGGGGAGTGTTCAGGTCCCACATCATTTCCTGCCTTATAACTTCAATACTGACATTTCCCTTTCATATAAACTTACACTTTGAAAGATGTGTAAGGTCAGTGAAACTGGGAAAGCCAGTCATACCTGACCCCCCACCAATATTCAGAGAAGGCGGTGCCAAAAACCACTTCGGTTTCCAATAACTTTGCTTAATTCTCCGTAATATGCCTCTGAATTGCCCTAAACCGTGTTCCATTTTTCCAAGATCCCTCTTGATTCCTCCCCTGAGTTGCTTCCCCCCCCCCCTCCTAATATTGATCTCCTTCCACCATGCCTGATGTAGTATTTTCCTTGTCCAGTTTTACAAGGATACAACTACTGTGTGGGTTTAACCTTGTTTTCCATCGCATCTTGTCCCATCTGTCTGAATGGTATTTCTGTACTCAAGGCTATTCCAGCATCTCTAATGTCATCTTGTCTAGACCTCCTCATTTTACATTCAGGTGACCATTACACGAGAGCCTGACTGACACAGCCACACAATAAATCTTGAAATTTTACAGAAAAATAGGTGCATTTCATGCAAATTATCTTGTCTCTGGGCTAATATCATGGTTGGTGGACCATCACTGTGATATCTGGCTCTGTCACCCAGCTTACTCAGTGCAATTGAACAGATAAAATCATGGAGGAGCTCATTCTCCATGTTACAAGTAATCATGCTTAAATTTACTCATTCAAAAGAGTGTGCTAATGTACATGTTCAATATATATGTTGATGAGGAGAACCAACATAATATATATGTTGATGAGGAGAACCAACATAATATATATGTTGATGAGGAGAACCAACATAATATATATGTTGATGAGGAGAACCAACATAATATATTTGTTGATGAGGAGAACCAACATAATATATATGTTGATGAAGAGAACCAACATAATATATTTGTTGATGAGGAGAACCAACATAATATATATGTTGATGAGGAGAACCAACATAATATATATGTTGATGAGGAGAACCAACATAATATATATGTTGATGAGGAGAACCAACATAATATATTTGTTGATGAGGAGAACCAACATAATATATATGTTGATGAGGAGAACCAACATAATATATATGTTGATGAGGAGAACCAACATAATATATATGTTGATGAGGAGAACCAACATAATATATATGTTGATGAGGAGAACCAACATAATATATTTGTTGATGAGAACCAACATAATATATATGTTGATGAGGAGAACCAACATAATATATATGTTGATGAGGAGAACCAACATAATATATTGTTGATGAGGAGAACCAACATAATATATATGTTGATGAGGAGAACCAACATAATATATTTGTTGACTGAAGTTTAGTGGCCTTACATTGAGTGGACCATTCAGTCATATTCATGGTATGATAAGTTCATGGTATGAGATGATGAAAGGTTGTTGCTTACATAAGGTCACCAAAGGACCAGACATGAATATATTCACTTTTTGTTTTGTCTTTCTAGTTAATGTATCAAGGTGACAAATTATCCTTTTATAATACCACTTATTACTCTGAATATTTAGTGTCTCTGTCTATTTTCCCTCGGCGCTTAATGTGCCACTTTTTCTGACTTCGTAGTTCATTTTGCGTTTTTACTGTCTTGCAATGTTGAAAACCACCTTTCTGACACAGTGTTGTATGGTTTGCCCAGGAGACTAAGACTTGATGTTAACAAAGTATCAATTATGTTCGATCAGATCAAGGATAGAGCTGTGGTGCACAAATGATAAGGCTGCAGTTGAAATGGCATGTATACTGTTCAAGTAAGAACTTTAGTAATATTAGATGGGAGAGAGGTTTTCTTCATATGTATCCAAGACTATGACCATAACAGTTGAGGTTATACATTAAAAATCCTTCGGTTTTAGTTGTCGTCTAGACTGCATGGTGCCCATTGTATACTAGAATAAAACTGTCACCTTTCTCAGGCTCATCTGTGGTATTCTCTGGTCATTCTAATGCAGACATCTTTATCATCTGGCTCATGTTATGCCATTAGTTCTTGTCTTTTTTTATCTGATGGACAGATGAGACTGTCAAGCACAAGTTTTCTGTCAGTTGCTATTGTTCTGTCTGTCCAATGTATGCAAGTGGACTGCTGATGCTGGCCAGCTATCATCCTCACTGCGGCGGCACGTGTACCCAAGCATTTCTCCCCTCTAATGACATTATACTGAGGAGAGCCACATCAGCTGCAGATGCTATCACTCTCACATCCTCGGGACAGTCTGAATTTATGAGCAGATAAAAGTCCACTCTCTCCTTAATGATACAATGGGTGACATGCAGAAAATGTCCCCACATTTTGTCGCCTAGCATTATATTGAAGATCTTCCTCGAGATAACGGAAAAACAATTTTCTCCCTAATCAAAACTTTTAATTCAAAGGATAGGAAGATATGATCATTGACGTGCTAAAATCTGAGTACGGACAAAGCAAATGTGAAACTATAGAACGACAACTATCACTGCCACTTATTTACTTGATCAGTTCTCATTCTTGAAGTTTATAGCTCAAAGGACTTTACATATTGCTCAACATTTAGGCTTAGATTTTGCCATTCCTGTGTCTGTCTAAATATGAATGATTGTGTTTGTATTATTATACAGACTTACTAGCATAATTATTAGGACTTGGTAGACTTAGCAACTAGAGTAAACTTTTCATTGAGGGAGAGGCATATCTGACATTTAGCATATCTGACATTTCATGTAAATGTCTCCATAATTAGTTAATTAGATCATCAAAGTGTACAATTAGCACAAATATTGCATATTCCAGGGATATTTTTTCTTGTATTCACGTTGGTTCTAACATGAATGGTGTATATAAACTCATTCTCTGGTCCTATAGGAAATTACGATATCAACTTTTTCTTGCATAATTATTCCTCAAATCTCTTTGAAATTAGGACTAACAAAGTGGACTTGTTGGACTAAATGATAAATTACCATAAAGTTATTATGTCCATCTCTTGTTTCTGAAGACAAGTTGGCAGCTAAAGAGCAATGCTTTGTATTGTTAATCCAAACCCATTATGGAATTATCCCCACTAATCCTGTTACATTAATTATTACCTTGTAGTAAGTGACTGGGAGAGAATTACTCTATGTCAGATACAGGTAAAAGTGGTACACCTGTGTTTGAGAGATTAACATAATCAACTATGCTAATTGTTTTCACAGCGCACTTATAACAGTCTCTGACTTGATTCCTGACTACTTCAGGTTTTTACTTAGCATTAATCATATTAGAGAAGAAATGAGATTATTGTTCTACATTGGACCATTGCTAAGGATTAAATTAGGGTTTGGTTGTTAACATATTAGAACATAGAAGTGGGCTGGTGTAATCAGTTTATGACAAGGTTAGACTCATGGTAAGACCAAAATATCCACCCTGTTGATGGTAGCTCTCTTTGTGGACTCCCTTATTCCAACTTGTTGACAGTATTGTCCCAAATCACAAATAATGAAAATACTGTTAGTATTGTCCTTGATTGAAGCCAACATTAGTTATTACAGCACATCAGATACTGAGGTAAAGTTGTGCTGCTGGTGAACATTGATTCTGACCAAAGTCATTGTTCCAATTCTCATTCTAATGGAAGCAGTAGTACTACATGTACATAGTTTTGTTATTCTAATGTGGGAGTACTTTAAGTGACACATTGGTCTTGTATAATACTTTGTGAGGTGGTTGTCATCGGACTTTTACCTGATCATTCTAACTGACCAGTTTGATTTTCTTCTCTTTATCCAGGTGTTATCAGAACTCGAGTACATGACCCAGATTAAGGCGAGCTGGCTCACAGTTCACCATCAATAGACGTCTGACCAAGATGGCTACCAGCCTTCCCACAATGCTTGTCGTCATCATGGCCCTTGTTCTGTGTGCAGTTTCAGCTGAGGATATTACCTACAAAACTGTTGAACAGCGGCCCAGAGGAACTTTCATTGGCAACATCGCGGAATCAGCAAGGTTACAAGAAAATCTTCCATCATCTGAGTTCAAAACACTTAAGTTTTCATTCCTGCCTCCAAATGATCCGAGCACACAGTTTCTGCGAATCAAGGAGAACTCAGGAGAAATCTTCAGCAATATGGCTCTCGATCGAGAAAAGATCTGTGATATTTCTGCTATTGAATGTTTGGTCAGTTTTAAAGTCGCTGTTCTGTCAAAAAGTGGCAAAACATTCCAGGCCATCCAAATTAACATTTATATTGATGACATTAATGACAAGTACCCTTTATTTCCCAGAAATCACATTTCCCTAAGAATTCCTGAAAACACCTTAGGTAGCTTTGAAATTGATCCTGCAGTTGACAACGATGCAGGATTGAATTCTATACAATCTTACAATATCATCCCTGTCACTGGGCCATTTGACCTGAAAGTAGTGAAGCAGCCAAGTGGCAGCACCAAACTTAGTATAGTTGTGAAAGAAAAGTTAGACAGAGAAACCAAAGATTCTTACCGGGTGCGTGTTCTGGCCAAAGATGGTGGTTCACCATCACGAACAGGGGAAGTTCAGGTAGACATTACAGTGGCAGACATAAATGATCTTAGGCCGCAATTTACCAAAGCAGAGTACAACATCTCCATGCCAGAAAACACCTCTGTTGGTGCAACTCTTGTGAAAGTCCAAGCTAATGATAAAGATTTGAATGAAAATGGCCATATTCGGTACTACCTGTATTCCCAATCATCTGGTGTGTTTTCCATAAATGAGACAACTGGTCAGGTGGTTCTGGAGAAGGCACTGGACTTTGAGAGTCAGTCCCGTTACAAGCTGGTTGTTGAGGCCAGGGACCTGGGTACCCCATCTCTATCATCTCAGACTATCGTTACTGTCAATGTTGAGGATGTTAATGATGATCAACCAAAAATCATGTTCAATTTGCTCTCAACAGAGCCATATGCTGAGATATCTGAAGATGCAGCACCTGGCAGATTTGTGGCGTACGTCTCAGTGACTGACCGGGACAGCGGTAATAACGGAGCGGTACATTGTCAGTTAGACACTAATACATTTAAACTGGATGCACTCGGTAGCACGGATTTCAATCTCAAACTGAATGCTTACCTTGATCGAGAAACCAAGGATAGTTACAATGTGCGTGTGGTTTGTCAGGATGGTGGAGTTCCTCCGCTGAGCGGAACAGGACAATTTGAAGTGAAGGTCAAGGATGTGAATGACCATGATCCACAGTTTGATCAGCCGACCTACTCAATGACTCTAGAGGAGAACAATCACATCGGTGCCATTCTTCTACAGGTCACTGCCACGGACAAAGATATCGGGGATAATGGGAAAATCATTTATGAACTTCATGATGATGCTGGGAACCAATTCAGTATTGACCGTAATACTGGGCGTATTAAGGTCAGAGTGAGGCTGGATCGAGAGAAAACCCCTGAAATTTTGTTCCATGTAATTGCCAAAGACAGGGGTGTTCCTCGAGGGTCAGATACTGCCACAGTGGCCTTAACCATCCTGGACCAGAATGACGAGAGTCCGGTCTTCAGCCAATCAGAGTATGTGTTCACAACTTCTGAGAATGGGGCACCAGGAACGAGTATTGGGTCCGTGTACGCATTCGATCTAGACATGGGACTGGGCGGGGATGTTTTGTATTTTATTCTGCCTGACACGAACCCAGGGAACCTATTCTCAGTAGACAGGACAGATGGTACAATCAAGATTAACAAGGGACTGGACAGAGAGGTCAGTGCCGAGCTCAAATTTGTGGTGAGGGCGCGCGACAAGGGTGAACCATCTCTCAACTCCACCGCACAGGTCACGGTCCGCATTATTGACAAGAACGATAACTCACCTGTATTCACCTTCCCTAACAGAGTTAATAACACTGTGGAAATATTACACACTTTAGCTAAAGGCTCGTTTATTACTTACATCCAAGCTTATGACCTAGATGTAGGGAAGAATGCTGCTCTGTCGTTCTCCGTTGAAGGTGGTGACCCTAGAGGATTGTTTGCCTTAGACCAGTCAACTGGAGTGCTGAGTGTCAAGAGAAATATGGAGAAGAGTGATGCCGGAAATTACCAACTGGTTATTGGAGTACAGGACAATGTTAATGGTGAAGATCACCAGTCGACCCGAGCGAAACTGAAGGTCATGGTTATACAGAGTAACGACAGTGTGCCCGTTGTTGTGCCTATTCTAACATTGCCTGATCAGCAGCAGAGGAAAACAAATGAGACGGGAGAGAGTGTGAAGGAGGACAGCAACGTTATGATGATCATCGTCATCTGTGTTGTCGTGGCAACTGTTGTTATATCCGTCATTCTCATTGCATCCATCTGCGTTGTGGTTCGCAAGAGGGAAGCCAGGAGACCGAACTATTTCGTACAGCCAGAGGAGCAGAAAATAATGAAACAAAAGGAGAGTCCATCAAATAGTTTGAGTGGCAAGATAGCACCTCCCTCCTCCCCTAGCGAATCAGAGGATAATAAACTGAGGAAAAAAGAAGTTAGTTTTTCATTAGAGGAGGTCAGAGAAAATTGTCAGAACTTGACCAATTCCTCCCCTAACACATCATTCTCAACATTTAAGGGACAGCAACAGCCAGGTTCAAACGGCCACAGCCCATCAGAGGTAGGTGAACTTTCTCTTCTCACTGTCTATATATTCACATTCACAGTCTGCTTTCCCTCAAGGACTTTGTCCATCAGGCTTAGATTGGCTATCCGTCTGGCCCCAGTTGATGACCAACCAAGAATTACAAAATTTGTCTTTGCTAACAAAGGAATTCCATTACTGCTATAATTTGACATGTAATTACATCATTATCAGTCTGTCTGCACGTTTGCGTCCCATCCCCTCCGGAGCCCCATCAATAACAACTGGCCAGCTGAACCCATGTAAATCAGGGAGGAGACAGAATAATGAATTACCATGATAGAAATAATCCAGGAGAAATTGCCTAATCAATTGTGACATGCATGCTGCATATAAGGTCCCCCTTATCACCAATGTCAGAAGGTGTGAACAATGTCAATTATAAAGCAAACCCTTTCGTAGAGGGGTTTAAACTATCCATTAAGAGTGTCAACTGAAAGAAATCAGCTTATACTTCATCTTGGTGAGATATCCCAAATTCATTGCTCATAGAATTAAGGGGTCAGATTGTTGAATCCCTACTGTCACAGCTAGGGCATGATGCCACCTCGTTATTTGCAAATCTGCATCATTTTGAACAGTGAAATTCACAACCCATAGTGAAGATTTTCGGAATTGACAAAGATTTTGGATGAGCGCTAACTAATTTGGCATCAATACAGCTTTTGGCTTGTCGTGGCAAAGTATACATTCATAGAGATATTAAGCAGAAGAACTGAGTGAATATATTACCATATCGGAGAAATGATTGAAGATGGAGGCAAAATTAGATCAACCCATTAGTATTGACTGAACTGTTCATCTGGTTTTGTCTTATCTTCACTGAGTCAGGTACAGAAATGAATACTTTGTTTTTATTGCATGTTTATTGACTAGCAATAAGATTGCCCTTTCCATGCTAACAGATATGATGGATCAGGTTTCTTTATCAGACCATTGAGATGCATCTTTTATCACACCTATATGATAACAATCCATGCAGAAATGTATGAGAAAAATACCAGCTAGGACAAATCTGTTTGGGGTGGTCTGTTGTGGTGTTTATTCTGGCTGCAATGGTCAAAAGCCAAGCTGATAACTTCCAACTGCTCATAGTTTTCAGGAAGTATTATGTCTGTATATGACCACCAAAAGAGATGTATCCAGATAACATTTTTAGATTTAGACTGTAAGCCAGCCAATGTTACATTTATGGATGTTCTGAATATCTGAACTATCGGACCTCCTCCAAATTGCACGGGTTGAAAAATATTACATTGCTTTTTAATATCATATTTTTCATCAGTCTACATCCAGTACATGTAATGTCATCGGTCCTTTGGAAATTTGTGGTAGATGAAGAACTTGTAAAGTAAATACATGTAGCATGTATTTGACTTGGTGATAGTTTCAGCCAACTTCACATTTTCTCAGGCTCTGAATGTTGACGGTACTTGTGTTCAGTTGTTTGGACATTATTGATCATATCACTGTTTTAAAGTTGTTTAACGTAAATTGATCTGTGTAATGTGAGAAGAATCAGGAGAATCAGAAACAGGATGACAAACAGTCTTAAATATGAAGGGAAGTATTGCAGTTAGTTTCAGGATACCTGCATGATGTGAAAACAATGCTAAAAAGAGTTTTGTTTGATTTTTTTTTTCACAGGCCTTGTTTTGTTTCATTTTTCAGCAACAAATACCAACAGCTGTTACACCAGGCAGTGTCCATGGCAACCTTCATTCACCAGGGACACAGTCCTCAACTTCTGATAGCCTCCATGAAAACCCTACTTTAAGGCGGCAGGATCAGGAACCCCCTATTAGTCATAATATTTTACAACAAAAAGAACAGCCCTGGGTGCATAAAAGACCCATTGAGGTATTTTTTTTATTACCAAAGTTGTTTTATGTGCCATATCTCTAAGAGGGACAAATAATATTGAAACAAGGGTGTTATGAAGAAGAAATATTTAAAGACAAAAAGAAAAACACTCAAATTGTATAATTTGACAAGGATATTGAATCACAGGCCGTCCATTTGTATGTCCGTTAGTCACACTCTTGTTAGCACCGTAACTTGAACAGGCGTTTCTTGTGAAACTGAAGGCTCTTCAGGAGAAAATAATAACACAACTCAAATATCAAACTTTCTGTATTAACGTTCACGATTGGTGTAAACTTTGTTCTTTTATTTCAGGTAAAACATTTACTAGATTTATTACACAAAGACGACTCACATAGTGATACCTCCGGGGAGACGTTTAATAGCGACAGTGGTCGAGGTGGGAGTGAAGACGACTCACATGGTAATAGAGGGCAGCACTATACTGCTACGGACCAAAGTAAGTACTATATCTGCTGAATGGTGTGCTAGTTATAGGAATGATGTGCTAAAGTTGCTGCAGTATTAACAGCATGCTTCAATCGCCAGAGAGAAATAGACTCAATAGTGCAACATCGAGTGACTGCAAGTTCTTGCTCAAACTGCCAGGCTGTTCACATTTTCTAAAGTGTACAAACTGATGGGGATGAAGATAAATGATTTTACTGCCATGCATGTGATATTTCAGCATCCCGCTCCGGCTGGTCTGCCCATAACCAGTTCTTAGTTAATGTATCTGGAGTTTATATCAAGGTTACTACAGCTTAGCGGATTATAGCCATGCTGCGATGTCCTTCTATCATACCATATATTGCCTCATTCTGCCCCGATCAATCGCATCATCCATGCCATGATTTTATTTGTGTGTTGGTGGTTTTCTATTATTTTTGCATGCTGTATGTATATTGATGTAAACCCTGGTGCATGATTGTGTGTATATAATAGATCAGAATTACTTACATGTATATAGCACAAGCTGCTTGTATTAGTCAACAAAATAATGCCATATATATTTAGTCTACCAAAACTAGAAGTTTAATAGATATAGGCATGTCAGATTAACACTGTATATTTCTGGAATGCAGGTTTGAATTTTGCAAGAAAATACTAATTACAACAGCTAACATGGAAAATCTTTGAACATTGAATGCAAAAATTTGGAGAAATTTCATTTGCCAGTCTTTTCCACCAAATTATTGAAAAACAACCAAATCGTAAATATTTTGCAACTACGATGTATGAGTGATAATTTCCTTTCTGGAAAAATTGTCAGAATATAATTTGTACTGTCATATCTCAGTTGTTTTCTCTCTCTTGATACTCCAGAACTTTTGTGAATTTGTGTTCTCTTGGTTTCTCTTCTGTTTTTTTTTTTCAAAACAAAACTGGAATATTTAATTTGATACTTTATTTCATAGAAGAATCTCTTCTCACTTTTTGTTGTTGTTGTTGAACATGGCCATCCTTGTTACTGCATTGTCAGAAGAATACAGACGAATCGTTTCTTTTTCTTTCTCAGCTTCCACAGTTTATCCACATTATGTATAAGCCAGTATCATGCTGTAGACCTATATTTTCCTATTGGTAAGTCTGTTTGCGTGCATGTATTTACACGCCACCCTTTTGTCAAGTGTTGTAGCTTTAGTTATCGCATCTCTCATTTTCATCCATAGTAAGCTTTCGCAGCAAATCCCCTAGCTAAAATTTTAGCGGCTTCATGCTCTCATCTATGTAGGCCTATTGTTATATATAGTTGACATTTATAGCTGATCCAGAGCATTTCAATATCTTGTGATGTATTTCAAGAATCAAGAAATAGTTTTCCACCATCAGGTGATCAGGCACCATGCAATAATTGCTCTATTTTTCATGTAGGAGTCACAAGAAAAAGAGAACAATAGTCTTGTAAAACTTAAACTGAAGGTTGATCCAATAATCTACTTCCCAGTGTGGGTTGTCTCCCTTTATCAGCCCTGGAAATACTCATTTTAAAGCTGTAAAATTCAGTATAACCTGACTGTCCAATGTAACAATTATCTGATCACATTATCTAACACATAACCAACAAAGTCTTTTTGTAGCTTGTCAATAATACTTTTAGCAACAGTTTTTGGAATGTAACAAATTGTCTCCTTTATCACCAATCCCATTGAAACTAATTAAACCAGCTTTACTCTTTATGTTGTTAAATTTGCCTTTGTAATAACCTTCTCTCCTTCTACTAACACTTACTCAAAACTTTTATTTCTTTACCAATTGGTAGGATTGGCTGGATTTTCTTCCTATATTCTTCAGTAGCCAGTCAAAATTCAGGATTTCTTTTCGAAAATTTGAATTGACCAATCAAGTTAGATGTCCCATGATGCACTGTTGTTCCTATAAACCTCCATTGTAGATGTTAAATGGAAACAGTACGACATCAGTTAAAATTGAGTTGAGCTTGAAAAATTAGTAAGAATACAACGTAGTAATGAACTGAACACTTGTTAATTTGCCGTCAGCTGACCTGTTGACATGTTACAATGTATTGATGGATGGCCAGTATTGTCTGAATGATTTCCTACTGTTTAGTCTATGGCTCCCGTGGGTAAAATGCTCTCCCTTCCAAGACCCACATTAATTTGGCCTCAATTTCTCGCCTGCATGATGTTGTAGTACCTTCCGTTTCGTGGAAGTATTCCCTTTCAATTTTGCTTCATTTGGTTGCCAGTGATGGTAGCTTGCTTTTCGTTCCTCCACCGGACTTGCATATTATCATTTCATTGGCTGAAATCAGGCATGAAGCTCTTCGATTAGCCCCGACTTGAGATTTCCCCGGAGTCACATCATTTACTAAGACCCATGCTTGCCCCTCATCATTACTTATTCCATCTCCTTATCTTCATTTCTTTCCACGACATGTTCACAATTTCATCTCTTTCCATTTCTTGTTTCACTCTGACAACGGGCCGTCATTCCACCAAATTACCTCCCATTAGGCAATTATACTAGCTGGCATCGACAGACTGGTTCCGTTACACTCTACTCCATAATAATACCATCTCTAGCATCTGTTAACAACTATTATCAGTACTAATACAATGTTCTTTATTTCAGCTCTTCAATTTATATGAAATTGTCTCACTTCTTTGGTATTTGGTGGGGTGGTAGAGATCTAAAAATAAGGTTCACAGAGAAACATTCACCGTTTCCTACTAAGTAGGAACAGCCTTTTGTTGGAGATATTTGTTTTGTGGGAAGTATGGTATGATTGTATGATTATAACACTTCATCAGCTGATGTTCTATATTGATATGTTGTGAGATTTTGCTTTCTTTGTCGTACTATTTTCCACTCTTCATCGTCATAATTATTCATCTGACGAAAAGATCATGGAGCTTCATCTTTGTTATAGATTATATTCTAACATATATTGTTGTGGTTCTGTTGCAGGTAATCCAAGATATTATGCAACCAAATACAGCCCAGGTATGAACAACCTGTCCATGGAAGGCTCAAATGTACGGCGCACAGAATTAACCAGTCGTTTACCACCCAGTCCAAATGGTACATTCTCCAGTTTTCGAGGAAAAGGTGTCCCCAAACTAGACTTGGGTTTGAGAGACTTTCCCCGTAATGTCAGTTTAACGGATGACGACAGTGATAGCGGCATGCGATGTACGTCGTTCAGACAGCCCCAGCAGAACTATACGACATTTAAAAGTGCCAAAATGGCGGGGAGCACACCATCCCCACATTCCCCGCTGCCCTCACCTCTGAGCTGTGGCAGTGGCTGTAATTTAGTGTCCTCCACTAGTGGCGGCTCTTCCCAAACACACAGCCTTGAACGAACAAAACCTCCCCATTCACCCATGTTCAAAGTGAAAGCGCCGGGCTGGGAGCCTGTGTTACCTGTGTCTAACACATTAGGTTACAACACCAGTGTTGGTAGGATATATCCAGACATTATTGGCAGTCATGATTTCAGGGATGATGCTGGCTATGAGGATGGGGTCGGTGAGAGTATGGCGTACTGTCGAGATGACGATGAAATGACCACGACGTCGGGCAGTTACACAGTCAATCCGGATGAACTCTGTGATGACATCAATCAGATGTTTTTTACAGATGTCGTCGTTTAGTGTCCCATACAACTATCAGATCCGTCAGTGGAAATGAATGTTTGAATTTCACCCTGTGATAACTCTGTGCTTAGCTTTGCAATTGTGTTGCCATAAAATGATGCAATGGAGACTGTTTGTTGAACCTACAGAATCGATATGGCACATAAGCTAACACTAGAGACTGAACTTATATGAAGTAGCCACAGTGAGATATTGAAAGTACTGTGCTCCTGGTCTGCAGTTTAAAGGGACAATACTTTTACTGGCATGTTTCATTGGCTGGTTGCCAGGGACTACAGAGACTTCAGATTTACAGACAAAATGAAAAGTTCAAGTTTGTGTGATCCTCAAGCTTGCAACTATGGCAGCATACTGTATCTGTAAATGAAATGGTTCATCATAATGCTATTGATGTGCCTGGACTTCGTGCAAATATTGAATTCTAAAGACAGGAAATCTGTGTACATTAAACATTCTGTTCTAATTTCAGGATTGTTCAAGGGAGATTCTCTTGTGTCAAAGTTTTGTACCGCAATACTGTACCGTATATGAATACATGGTTACAGGCACTTATTGTTGATGTGCCGAGATCCTGAACGTTACAATCACCAACTTGTATCAGTGACCAAACTTGAGACATATGATGGCTTGGAAGTATTGTTGACAGTTAAATCTGCAGTGGGAGCTTTCAGTTCCATGAACCCCAAATTACAGTACATGTGTTTCCAACTGTCCTGTCCAGAGATATATTGTATACTCTGTTCGTTTTTGACTCATTAATGTATTAATTGTACAATGGTACAGAACTTTAATTACTGCTCAAACAACTAAATTTATGCAGATATTTCAAAAGATTTAATGGTACATATTTTAAAAGTTTGTTGTATTGTACGATATTGCCTTCTCCTCTGTCCTCTGTCCAGGCCAAGGGACATAACTCATGAGGTGACCTGCTGAATATCATGGCCTTCTACATGTATATTACATGATCCCTGGGTCAGTTAATACTACGCCAGGTTAGAATTTCAATGTCCACACATCATAATTGATCAAATATTGTCATCTCTTGAGTGCTACATGTAATATAACTATTTAAATTATGGGCTGGAAATTCAGCCAGATTCGGAGAGTGTCAAGATTTGATGTATATTATATATACATATGGTTTACTTCATCTATTTGTGAGGATAATGGGGTTGGGTACATTGTAACTTACTAATGTACAGATATGTTTACTTGGATATGTCTTATTCATCCAGCTTGATCCTACATGTAGTTGCTACAAGTTGTTCAAGTGATTGTTCATGGCATATCTTGTATGTGATTTGGATTTATCCATTAATTGCTTCACGTGACCACATTCAGGGTTTTAAAAACTATCAGATTTTCAAATTAGCTTGTAAAGCTTCTGTGAAGAAATTCAAAAGCTGATGATAAATGTGCAGTATATATGCTGGCATACTAATATTTATTCACCCAACTACAGCTGCTCAGTTTATGGTAAACATAGTGAATATGTTTGTATTTACTATTACATGTACCTACAGTAACTATGTAAGGTTCAACATCTCATACATCATGTTCATGTCCTTCGCTCCGAGAATCATTTTTGTGATACATGTACTATGCGCCGAGGCTTGTGGTAAAATATAAAACTTTTGAAAGCTGAGCATATGAAACAGGCTAATAAAGTTTTATGTCTTGCCCCAAGCCTTGATGATTCTGAGATGAATATATTGGTCATTTGTTACATTTTGTTTATGTTATCATCTAACATTTGGCATATTTTCCTCTCAGTGTATCATTTATTTGTAAATAAAATCATAATATTATACTGTCTCAATCTATACAGAACCTTTGTCTCTTTATTAATAAAAACGTTGCTAATTTAGGCCTACATGTACAATAAATGTGGTTTGGGCACGGATAAGAATGCCAGAGTGAAGAAAATGGTTGGTTTGCGCTATAATTCAAATTAATTCTTAGACAATACCATCTTGCCCCGATAACAGCGAAAGGTGCATTAACACCTCAGTCACCGCATGAGCTCCGGTTCATTCTGCTGGCCTCTCCCCTATCTTTTCATGTCCTCGCAGAATATATTGGGAATTCTGAGTCAACTGAGCTATGCAGGCACATTGCAACATCACTTCTCTTCACATATATAAAAATGTGGGGTGACAAATATTAAAGCCATGTCGACTGCTGGAGAGATTTTGTACAACCTCAAGAGATCCTTCCGAATACCAAATCTGCCGATTTATAAAAAGAAGATGAAACAGATGGAATACAGCAATTTATCATTAGAAATAATATTCAGCATAGGCTTACATTCAGATTACATTACATTTATGTGAAGATATCTAGTATGCCCTATGGTTTCATTGTAGCTAACCTTATGAAAAATAGTTCACAGTATTATTCCTTACTCGATACAAGATGGGTAAAGACCAAGAACCGCCAGCCAATGAAATTTGTTACTCATAGACATGATCAACTAAGAAATGAGACCATCTCTGCCCTTATTATAAGATGGAAGGGTTGGAGTGGCAGCTGTAATTTTAGCAAAATATGTTTTAGAGCTGTTCATCTTCTTGCTAATATATTTGCAGTTGCCTCCTGTATTTCTTGACCTTAAGTCTGTCATGGAAAAAAAGCTGGGATTTACACAACAAATATTCTAGCCATTTCTGCTAACTGACCCCCAACGTATTAATAAATCAGGCAAAAATCACAAGTGTCCTCTTGTAAATTGGTCAAACACGTGAACTGGATGGATTATTTCTGGACAGTGGTCAGATGGCGGTAATTGGGGTCATTCAATTTCCTCCTAATTCACTTGTGCCGAGTAATTGCAGGTTGTGCATGACGCAGCATTAATGAAGTTCAGACATCAATTAAGAGGTTGAGTAAACTCAATTTATGAGCTCGTTTCTTTGAGGAATACCTCCATCTGCACACATGGAACAAAGGATACAGGAAATGTACATCCCAGTAAAGTGTTGAGACCATTTCATGTCCATATTTGGTTAATAACATGCTTAGACGTTGTATGAATTCAGAGTGCGAGGAGGAGTCGAGGAACAAAGGAATTACATGCTGATTAATTCAGAAATTACTTCCACACAAAAGCAGCTGGACTGAAATGCTTCATCATGTTCATGGATATTACCACTCTGGCCTGGTCATTTATTGGAGAAAATGGCAGAAGAAGGAAACCCGGTAAAAGATCAAGGAAAAAGCAATTGCTGAAATGTACAAATCAACATCAAACAATAAATTTCCTGATTCGCTGAGGATGAATTAGATGATCCCAATAAAGTTCAATTCTAAACCACCAAAAGATTTGCTATCTGGAATATGGGATCGCATGGAGATAGAAAGCGAAGAAACAAGTAGCGAATAAAGAAAAACAAACTTCAGAATTGAGAAATAGTGGTCAGAACAAACAATATAGTGACAAAAATTGATAAAAGTGGCAGAAATCTGTAAAATATCCTTGTGTTAACAGCACTGAATATACTTTTACCATATTTAACCTTGAGAAAATATCAATAAGTCAAGGTTGGTAATATTCTGGTGTACCACAGCTACATTTGTGGTACAGGCTTCTGGTCCATCACTAGCTGCATATGTGGTATGAATTTGGAAAGCTTGGCTATAATTTGAAGTGGTGTAAATTGAATAGAAATGTCACAATATTTGATTGAGCGAGTGTTGAATGGCAAAAGTTTTGAAGAAGTGGCAACATTGGTATGAGGAAGAAAAAATGAAATATTGAAGCTATAATTTTATCGGGAATGCAAAAGGACATTTACAGATTATAAATGTTATTCAAGGTTAGTCATGTTTAATAGGATTATGGCCTCTTCTAATGATGTCTGTAGTGTATATTTGAAACTGTTAGATCTAATCCTTCAAGAGATGTCTTCACAGCATTGGTCCATCACCAGCTGTAAATATGGTCCTTCAAAAGTTATTTTGATAACACTAATGATGGACAAACTGATGGAAGATGGCAATACCACTGCAGCCAAAATTTGCAAAAGGACAATAGCTGAAAAAAAAACCCCATAATAGTTAGATATTGTGCTAAACTGAGTGAAGTTGATTATTCTAGCTTCATAACTTGACCACGGTAATATAGATCAAGGCCACTCATCTTCAACAGTTCTGGTCCAGAATCGGATGCATCAATGGTCCAAACTCGGACTTAATAACCGCTCCTCTATCTGACATGTCGCTAATTAGCGACATGTCAGATAGAGGAGCGGTTATTAAATCTGAGTTTTAATCAGATTGATCAATGGTCCAAATTAAAACAAAAGCTTCGAGTTGCTGACAGATTATACTTTCCTTTATTGCATAATTTTATCAAGAAAAACCAAGTCAAGATTATCTTCAACAGGCTTCTGGTCCATCACCAGCTGCATACATGGTATGAATTTGGAAAGTGTCACTATAATCCTTCAGGGAATTTTGCGATGACAGAGAAGTGGACAGACTGGGACATCAATAGCGACAATACCCCTCTGACAAAATTTGTGGCTGAGGAGAAATGAAGGGGTATACTAGTAAATTGGAAAGAGGAAATACATGGTTGCAAAGATTGAACAGAAGAAAATTTAGCGAAATTAGTCACAAAGTGGCAGACATTGTTAAGTAGCATAAATTGGTTTAACTCAGTGATAAAAATTGAACAGATTGGAAAGAAGCAAGCCATCAAAATTTATAAGACGAAATGTTGACATACATTGGTTTGAACAAGCCACTATTAAGTTGGTCAAACTATGAATTATGTGTCTGAGAAGAAACAAAAATGAACTACAATGTTATGATAAATTTTAGTAAAAGAGGTGGTAAAGATGGACGGACAGACCATGTAGACAATACCCTTTGGTCAAAACTCAGAGAGGTAAAAATGAAGAGGCTTGTTCCTCACCATCACAATCCACTTATCTGAACTGTAGCATATACATAAAATTGTTAAAGTGATACTAAACCCTCAGATAAAGTTTCCATCAAATGAAAGACCATTGCGAACAGTGTCAGAAAATATTTATTTTAATTTTTTACGATTTTATTACACAGAGTAAACTGCAATTAAAGCATGGTATTCTATGGTGGTCTGTTGCAAACATATTTAGGTCCAGTGACGTCACACTACCTTAATACATATATTTCAAACTTTGTATGCACTTTCCAATGCTTGATTCAAGCTTAAGGTATGTATATTTTGAGTTTCAACGCAGACTCACTGTTCCAATGTGCATGTTCCAAAATCGAGGAAATTAAATGCAAGATTCAAATTGACTTGACACTCATGAGTCACCATCTCCCAGATTTTGGTGAAACATGCACATTGGAACAGTGAGTCTGTGTTGAAACTCAAAGTATACACACCTTAAGCTTGAATCAAGCACTGGAAAGTGTATACAAAGTTTGAAATATATGTATTAAGGCAGTGTGACGTCACTGGACCTAAATATGATTGCAACAGGCCACCATAGAATACCATGCTTTAATTGCAGTTTACTCTTTGTAATAAAATCGTACAAAATTAAAATAAATATTTTCCCACACTGTTTGCAATGGTCTTTCATCTGATGGAAACTTTACTCGAGGGTTTACGATCAGTTTAAAGGATTTACTGATTTTTGGCTATTTACCTTTATTTTTGACCTCATCATGATTGGATATACCTTAACCCACAGAAAAAAAGGAACACAAACTTTGGTATCAATCCATCAATGGATCTAAACATATCGCACAGTTTACAAAAGTTAACAAGGTCTGCAAACGGATTCAAAACCACACTGGGTGAGGCCAGAAATGGGCTCTGCTAATCACTAGTTTTAAATAGTTTCCAAGGTATGGTAACATATTCGGTGACAAAGACTAAAAGCATTATGTTGTAACAAAAAATTGTGACAGCCTACTAGTCAGAATAAGACAGATGAGACACCAGCAACATATAATATGTCCATCCTTTGTAATCGCCTAAAATATTAATGAAAAGAAATTTTGAAGATTTTGTTTTGACACAGTCTTGATGTCTAACGTGGTATTGAAATTGTTAATGTTCACAAATGCATCTAATATCTTTCAAATATTGGTTATAGTTGTGAACAGTACCGGTATTGCATGAAAACAGCCTGAATCTCGGGTGCAACTCAAATTTCTTGGTGCAAATTCATTGTGGTGCTGCTTGGTCACCTTTGCTCAATAAAATTACGAAAGTTGACGGCGGGCGGAGATACCTATGGCCCCATAAGTTTACCAGCAAAGAAGTAACAATAACAACAGCATGAAAGACAACATACAGATTTCCAAAAGGTGAAAACCACATGTCTTACATGTTCTGATGATGCTCGTGTATTGTTTATTTTCAAAAGTTTCATTTTTGTACTGCCCGCAAGATGGTGGATTTTTACTTTCGGTTTAGCACACATGCATGTGTGGTGCAATTAAACCACCAGACATGCCAGAATGGAACAGAATATTTCCTCTAATCCATATCTAGACACGCTGCTCATATAGTCACGTAAATTAATATATCACAATAATGTGCAAATTGAGAAGCAACTGGGAATGACATTTCTAATAAATCAATAAAGAACTTGTAAGTTTTCAAATTAAAGATGTTTCTTGAATGCCAGCCTAAAAGAATTAAAGGCCACCCTGACACATCTTGAATATGCTCATTCTTCAGAAACTTTACTGGCCTACTTGCTGAAGAATTAAACTACCAGAGCCTGCAGTAACAAATTTTGTGAATCCATTCAACGATAACCATTTTCAGATGGTCTGAATCTCAAATGGACCACAACACAGGGCTTCCGGATATCAGGGAACCATCACAAGTCACAATGAAACGTACAACCAAGGATTCCCGTGGGGCATAGATAAGAGTGCACAAGCTGAGCCATCAATAAATAATAAAAAATTATAAAATCATCATAGCCATCTGAAAACCAAATCATTTCATCGGTAAAGGAAGCTCTCATCAAAGTTTGGTCAGGCCTTGCTTCATAGATTTGCAGATATACAGCAGACAAGAACACATGTTGATGGATGGACTGACATACATGGCAAGACCCCGCAGCTCTATTGGCTGAGGGGTAACAAAATTGGTAAGTGATTGATTCATTTGAATTCTCAAAGATAAGTTTTATATATGGCAAAGGGGAGAAAACTCTTCAACACCTGTCCACTGGTAACAATAAGGGAGACAACTACAGTCAC
Organism: Hanleya hanleyi; assembly: GCA_036873755.1. Lineage (NCBI taxonomy): Eukaryota > Metazoa > Mollusca > Polyplacophora > Lepidopleurida > Hanleyidae > Hanleya > Hanleya hanleyi. The sequence goes on along the minus strand of JAVTVY010030471.1, from coordinate 32,056 downwards.
CACCTGATAATTTCTGCAGTGACAACCCTCCACATTACTCTCCTGGATAATGAATACGCTATATGAAACAGAGGACAATACAATCTAACTGAAGAATTTGTTATCCATATTCAATTATCTTCCAGGTTTCATTCCTCAAAATGAGTTTACACAAACTACTACAATTTGAAAACAAATATTTTATTATCCAATTTGTGATCATAATACATGTAGAAGAAAATGAGCATCAGTTTTTAATTCTTCAACACGGTTTATATTAGAAATGTCGGGTGCTGTAGACATGACCAAGAGATGAATATAGAATTCTGAGACATGACACATTAGCCAAATACATGTTAATATCAAGTTAAAAAATGATCAAAAACAATCTGAAGCAGTTAATTATTTCCATAAACTACACATTATATCCACTGTCACCATTCATATAAATAATGAGATGATATACTGGAACATTTAGAGTAATTAGGGCACTGTTTAGTTAACTCCGTTAATATTTCCATAGCTAAATCAAAACTTGCACATACAGCGACTGTTTACGCCTAAACTATTGTGCACAACTTTCAGGTTTATCCATATAGACTGTCATAAATCCTATAATAATTCAATCACAATATTACATGATGTACATGTATCTCAATTTTGTGGATGAAATTCAATCAGTTGTAATAATAAATTTGGACGCCCTTTAAAATTAAAATAACTGCATGTGGATTATCTGCATGATTTTTTGTCAACTTTCTTTTCTCAAAAATTTGATCACCCCCTGATTGTATTGTGGGAAATTTCACTTCCAGTGATGACTTATTACAGGATATATATCTGGCCTACCACTAAGGCTAGAGCGCTGAAACTTACCACACAGTATCTTTTGTTCAAGCTCTACGGGGAAATGTAAAAAAATCCAAGATGGCCGCCATGATGACGTCACAGTGACGTCATCTTCTCAGAAGTCATTTTTCAGCCTTTTTGGGGTCGATTTTTCAAAATTTTCATTTTTCCGATTTTTCTCTCGAAAAAAATCAAATAAAATACAGAATAATTAGTTTTGCATAAATAAAATACATTCAAGCCCTTTTAGGCAAGGAAAATGTGAAGAAATGAGCGAAAAGACTGAAAAACACGACTCGCGGATATCACATGGCCGCCATTTTGAATTTACCCATGATCCTCTGTCCGGGGGTATATGAAAATAGGCTCAAAATGACCCCAATAAGATAAGCTTAAAAGTCACCAAGTTTCAGCCTCCTCGGTTTTGTCGTTTCAGAGCAGCAGAGAAAAGTTCACTTGGGGGGGCACTTTCCGCTCCCCCCCCCAATTGTGTCAGGGCTTTTTTCTTAAAGACTTCATTTGATATAGTACAATAATCATCAACATTACAGTACTGCTTCCTCCAAGACCAAGAAAAAATAGTCAAATGACACTTGAGGCATTTGAAATACTTCCACAGAACACCTTTATTGCTTCACACTTGTATATTATTTACAAAGAGGTTACAATTTCAAACATTCATTTCATTTGCCTAAAGCCACACTGAAGTGCACTTCAAAATGCCAACCATTTTTATCTCCCCTTGTAAAGAGTTCCACATGAGCAGTGAAGCGACAATGCCTTACAGGGACCACATTTACATAATGTACTACACGGAATGACACAGTCTGGAGGCAAAATGTTACACAAGAGCTGCCAATTTCAACAAGAAAAATTACTTAAGTCAGTTTTCCCTTGAGCAAGAAAAAAATAGACAAAGTATCAAAGAAATGAATAAGACATTGGACATGTACACGCTAAATTGATATATTTGTTGTGACAAAAGACATACCGGTGGCTTGATAATCACACAATCTTTCAAACAATTGAATTTATATTACATAAAACAGACAAAGAAATTAAGATGATATCACCTAATTCATTTCACCCCAATTTATATGTTAAGAAACAACATATGTAATATATAACAAATCTGGGGATTTCTTTCACATTTTCATTGAAAATCAAACGTACACAGGACTGTACTTGCACTGTAATACCTGTTTATTGAGAAAATCATAGAAACCAGTAAAAATCTCAACAGTTCACATCTGCAAGATACTACGAATTGTCTTCCATACATGGTAATCAAGATCTGGTCCACACAAGTATATATTGACAAGTTATAAATGGCAGTACTACTCTTACTGACTCAGCTTGGAGCTGAGGGCTCTTCACCTTGCAGCAGTGTTTATTTCTATCCATTAATGGTTAATGGTTTTGTTTAGTCTAACAGCAGTGGCAAAGATCTGTTTTGAAAACAATGTTCATATCCGTATCACCCGTTTCTTTGATCATTGGTTTAAAACAGAGACATAGATTGGTTAGTGGCTGGGATGACTTAACTGGTCTGAACAAAACCAATGACGGGTAAAAAAAAAATATGTCAAATATGTCAAATATGCAAGAACCCTCAGTTAAAAGTCCAAGCTGATCCAGTAAGCGTAGTAACTCTGGTGAAGAGTTATGGTCATTTATCATCAACATTGATTTATACTTGTCCAGACCAAATCTCACCATGTATGTACCTTCTGGTCCATGCTGTATCTCCCTTATCAAAAGGCGATGAATATGTAGGTGTTACCGGTACCCATTTGATGATTTTCTCTAAAATGCTGTAGAGTATAAGATTCTGGTCTGGACTGTAACTTCTGGCTAATTGACCAAAATGTTAGATATTTATCATGCTTTTTTGGGGTATCATTACAATTATGTACATTTAAACTGTCATGTTTTCACAACACAGAGATGGCAGGACATCCATTAAGCAATCTTTGATTGTTTCTGTGCTGCATGAGAATTGGAAATGTGACAACCTCCCAGTTCCAAACATACTCACATCTAAATGTCACTCGGAGTATTAAACAGGGTAAACTTTGAAAAAAAATCAGCTTCCAAAAACGAAAACCAATTACATTTTCCATATGCACTGATAGCCTGGATATATAATTTATAGCGTTTTTATTCCGAGTCAGTCAATATTCAGAACTAATACTTCTGGTTCATCAAGATCCTCTATTACTTGTGCAATATTACTTTAGGTCGTTAAGCTTGAAGGCCTTTTACCATAATTATCACCCATACCAGAACACCCCTGTACAAGTGAAGCTTTAGATGGACAATGAGATATAGGATTTTTTTTTGCATATAAGACTGAACCGATCTAAAACATAAATCTAGTAGGATACTTTGACAATGTTAATAATTGTTTGCTGTACATGCCATGTTCAGTATTTTGCAATCAAGGGGAGACAATTTTTCAGCATGACAAAACATCTTTTTGGGCAAATACATGTTCCACACAAACTTGAATAATCTATTTGTTTGCCAGTTATAGTTTACAAGTAATAAAGAACCACTCTTCCACATAAACAGGTTTCTCAATATATCTCAACAAAGTTTGCACAAGAAAAAGTACACTTTAAAATTCTGATTAGATATACAAATTTCAATTACCACTTTGCTGGTAATGATAAATAAATTTAAATAATAAAAAAAATAAAAATTGTCATCTATCTAATTTGAATAATTATAGACATATTTCGTTCTATATTAAATTAGAAACTGGGCACAAATTCATTGCAAAACCACTGTTACAACATTTAACAATATATAAGCTACAGTCGCTTGAAGATTTTGGATTGTTATGAGGAATAAATCAAAAGTTATCACCGGTACCGTAACAAAAAAAAAGTTCTTTTTTATCTCCATATTAGAGAGGCAGTTCTCTCTAATCTGTTTATGGTAGAAGGTCTCTAATAATTCAATGACAGTTAATGTTCTAATAATTCAATGACCCTATTTTCCATTCAATCAGATCAAATTAATCGGTGACTAATAAATTTGATCACCTCCTGTTGGTATAAGAGAAACTACACAGATACGGTAAACTTTCAATTCTAATACATTTGATTCACCTCAATAATTTGGGATGAGAAAACACACTTCCTGCGATTTAATTATTGTAGTGTTCACTATAGTATATATTTTCAGAGAATTAATGATATATTCCAAATGGAATGCATGAGAATGCACATCTACAAGATACTAAGCATCTTATCTTATGGTCAATCATCTAATAATTCAATACAGGAAGTAAACTTTGCCCCCCATAAATTCAGGGGATGACCAAATTTATTAAAACAGGATGTTGTCATTCTCGCTCCTCCAGAGGCATGCATCCATGATGCATCTGGTTGATTTCCAGCACCGAGTCTTTATTTGGTACATCATTCATGAACATACATCATGCCTCCCGAACCTCGTGATCATCAATACGACCAATCAAAGTCCACTATCTTACTATGCCACGATGCAATTATGAGATGACATGCGGGCACACAGAGCTCTTGCATGTTCATGCCATATAAAGAATTTAAATTTTGGTCACATGCGACAGACAGCCTTAATGGAGAATGGTGATTGACTACTACTATAAATGGGACCAGAGACACAAGCCTCATAAAATGCAATAGCTTGACCCAGAGAGAATAGCCATTGTGCTCACGATATTGGATGTTGGCAGGATGGACCAAAATGGTCCAAAATAAAAAAATAATCCATTGTTTCTTAGTTATCATTTTTTAATGATTTTAGAGGGTGATCAGATTTATAACAATAGGGTGATTGAACTATTAGAGGATTTGCTGTATACAGTATAATAACTATAGCGTGAGCAAATGTCTGTCTAAGCAGTTTACCCATATAATATTGTTATAATATGACATCATATACTTGTACAATCACATATTAACAAAACTGGCCATTCTTCAATTATGGAGACTAATCAATAATTAAACGTTTTTTGTAGTTTATATTAATTAATTACATCTTGAAATAATGATTTATACACCAAATGAATGAACTTGCTTGGATTTACTATCAATAATCAGCCACATGACTGACATTGTTTTATCATCAAGATATTAGGTGATGATCATATAACTGCTAAACTGTACAAGACTTCTGTAGCATAAGATGACATACAGGTATAATCCAGAATGGTGCAGCAAAGGTTGACAATCATCTCTAGTCCAGACATTTTGTCATGGTGAAGCACAGGTTGACTATTATCTGTAGTCCAGACATTACGACATGGTGTAGCTCACAGGTTGACATTCAGCTATAGTCTAGACAATACCACAGGGTGTAGAACATGTTGACATTCAGCTTAGTATAGAAAATATCAGCATGGTTCAGTATAAGTTGACAATAAACTGTAGCCATTACCACATGGTCAGGCTTACATTCAGCTGTAGTCCAGACATTACCACAGGGTGTAGCACATGTTGGTATTCAGCTATAGTCTAGACAATATCAAATGGTGTAGCACAGTTTTACATTCATTTTCAGTCTAGACATTATCACATGGTGTAGCACATGTTGGCATTCAGCTATAGTTCAGACATTATCACATGGTGTAGCACAGTTTGACATTCATTTCCAGTTCTGACATTATCACATTGAATAGCACAGGTTGACATCCATATTATGTAGTCCAAGACATTAACACATGGTGTAGCACAGTTTGACAATCATCTCTAATCCAGACATTATCACATGGTGTAAAACAGGTTGACATTGATTTCCAGTCTAGACAATACCACATGGTGTAGCACCGGTTGACATTCATTTCCAGTCCAGACTTTATCACATGGTGTAACACAGGTTGATAATCATTTCCAGTCCTGACATTATCAAATTGTATAGCACAGGTTGTAGTCCAGACATTACCACATGGGTTAGCACAGATTGACATTCATTTGCAGTCCAGATTATCACATGATGTAACAAGTTGATATTCATTTACAATCCTGACATTATCACATGGTATAGCACTGGTTGGCATTCAGTTCTATATCAGACATTACCACATGGTGTAGCACAGGCTGACATTTAGTTGCAGACCAGACAATACCTCATAGCACATGGGGGACATTTTAGTTCCAGGCCAAACAATGGTATGGCACAGGTCGACATTCAGTTCCAGTCCAGATAATACCATACGTTGTAGCCTGTAGGTTAACACTTACATCCATCTGTACGTCAATGAAACTGTGGATTGATATTTGTCTCGGTTCAGGCATATTCTGAAAATATATGGCACATATTTACATAAAACAGGCCATCCAAAAATGATGGGTTAATGTAGTACAGGTATTGTACATGTATATTCATTTAGCTGTGGTTCTGATATATTATAATACAGCCAGCATTGTTGTGTAGCTATAATTGTAGCATTGTATGAATTCACCCTTGTGTGTAGGCCTAACCTCCTACAAAATGAATAAATATTCATAATTTCTTTCTTAACTTCTAAGTTCCACTATACATGTAAGTTTCCCTTATCACATGAGAATATATTGACTTTTTTTTTCTCAATGTTTCCCTGTTAGCGTTGCATCATATGAACTTGCATGGATGAGTGTAATGTCAGCCTGTATACATTGTAACAATATAATCTCAAACTACAATAATCCAAATTTGCACTCTTTCTTCATGCTAATTTAATTTTGAAGAACACTGATACATATAGCACCTCAAGCTTTTGGGAGGGAAGGGGGAGTTTACAGTGAAGAGTGTTGTTTAGCTGTCTGTCTGAGGTGTCGTAGCTAGCTGGAGACTGAAGGAGAAGGGGACGGCATCTCACCGTTTACACAAGACGATGAGAATATCGCGACATATTTCATAGGTGGTGAATCCCTGTGCTAAGCTATGCCAATCTTGTTTACAAGGATGTTTAGGAACCTTCATTCCAGCCTAAAACAAATACGTTTTCAGATGTGACTCTCCCATAAATGGCAAATATCTGAAAAATTATTTTTAGCAGCAAACTAGAGGAAGGATCTCTTTTACGATTTGCCATTCACACAGTCTAAATCAGCAGTTGTGAGCTGGGGTATTGTCAAGCACATAAATTTCCTCTTAATATAAATGTTGATTTTATCAGATTTGCTGAAACCGCTTTGCTATAATACTTGTAATGAAAACTGATGACAAGATACTAAAGACAGCTAGAATCTATTAATAAATTAAACACAATGTATATCAGAATTGTATATATGTCTCCAGAATAGATTCATCCACAATATCTGGGCCACCCATCAACATGAGTTAATTAGAAACAATGTAGAGAAGTTGTTTAGATGGATCTCGAGAGATAAAAAAGGTTAAGAAGAGAAGTGGATTGTCCAGCTTTTGAAGGCTAATTTAATTCTAAACAACAACAGAGAGGCATCTTAAAACAAGGATTGGTGATGTGAGACAAGCACAATGACTGGGAGGAAGATAAAACTGCATTCAAAATATAAAACCTTACAGAACTGTACATATAAGAATGGAGAGATGAGACTACTGTTGAACATATAGGGGAAAATTTAGGACTCGTCTAAACAGTTAGCCTTTCAAATTGATCAGAAATTTCCACTGAAGAAAATTCATAATAGTTGAATAGGGTAAATAAATCTCTTTGAAAAGTTAATTTCTCCAGGTTGCAATATCCACATAACTCCTGTAGGAAACAAGAATGTGAATTCTCCCATGTAGAGCCCCATGTCAAGAGTGCCTCAAAGATGTATGTTGGATGTTCTCCAGTCAAACTAAAACAAGGGGGCAAGGTGTTAGACAGCTCCTTGCTTCAGGCACTATCGTGGCCGTATGATAATGCAATTAGTTTTTTACCTGTCTGACAACTCCATATTCACATCTCCCATCTCGTGCCTACACAAATCATCACACTAAGGGAGGTAACCATGCAGTGTCTCACTTTGAGAACTTGAGGCCCTCTCTCCCTCCTCTTGATTGAGGCACTATAGAAGTTCTGGCCTGCATCAAGGGTGGACTTGCTTGAATATCATCTCAGAAGTATATTCATGCTGGAGGGACTGGTCAGGACCATTGTGTTGTCCCCAGACTGTAACAGACAGGTAAGTGTATCTATTTAATATATGATAAATGCTATACTTAACAATCCAATCATTACTCCAAGTTATCACATGGGCCATGTAACTCATAAGAATTCAGGATTCCACAATATCGCCTAATCGGCAGGTAAACACTCAACTTGTTTAAAGAATGTTTCAATAACTATGAGGACTTTTTTGTGGCACATACATACACGCATGTACATATAGGCAATATTCAAAGTATCAAAGTGCCCATCGCGGTGCGATGGAGTGCCCAAGTACATCCATCCATCCATCCATCAAACAGGTATTTTGAACACCGCTCACACCCACAGCTACTGCGAGATTTACCATTATACCTAACAGATACTTTTTAACTACTCCCCCTTTCCGACTGTACCTGAAAATATCTTTTAAATTATAATAAAATTGAAAAGTCATTATTAGTGAATGGATGGATGTACCTCATTGTGCCTGTTTGCCCTAGTCTTTTCCCACTGTGTGACACCTGACCCAAGGTTATACAATCCAATGCTTATAAAGATCAGTAATTCCCCTTAATTTCCTCTTTCAAATATCCCAGTACTCCCCTTAAGTTGTGCCTCTTCACCCAAGATCATATTTGTCAAATCATAGAGATGCCAGTAATTTACCTGAGTATTTTCTCCCATTTTCCTCAATCAAATATCCCATGTGTGTCTCCTCATTATGTCTGTTCACCCAAGATCATATAATCAAATGAGATAGACACCAGTAATTTACTCGGTATTTCTCAATATTTTCCTCAATCAAATATCCCAGTATTAGTAGTACCCACTCTGGTTTTAGGCTGTCTTTCCTGGCTGCTTCACATATATGTAAGCCTTGAGAATTTATGTAAGCTGCATTCAAAACCACTCAGTAATTCAATCTCCAAATTAAAGGTTCTTCAAGCATATACAAGAGTTCTGAAGTTTAATTATTTAACTCTCATCAGAATTTCACCCATGGCTTCTGATCCTGTAACATATAGCAACAATGTCTGCCTGCGGAGATTCATTAGAGCATATATACTTTAAATTTACATGCAGATGTAATATACAAATGCAAAACATTCTACAAGTAAAATAATAAGCACAAGGCTGACATCAAATGTAACACTGATCTCATATAAACTTATTCATCTAGTGGAACTTGTTCTTTCTGTTTGGACATAAAAGTATCAGAGAATTAAATTCAAAACGAAAATGTTTTCTCAAATTTCATAGTAAAAATTGGCACCAAATACATGATCACTTCAAGAACCATATCACACAAAAAACAGAGAATAATAATCCCTGTAATAATTCAATTCACTATCAAAATTCTATCACCTTAAATTTTGGAGGTAAAATTCATTTACCCTCGATAATCATTGAAATAACAAAGAAATAATGGATTATATGTATGATTTTGAACATTTTCATCAACTCTAGGTTCTATTAAATTTCATCACCCTCAGATTTTATGGTGGAAAATTTGACTTGCTGTAATTAGAGGGATTATCATAATCAGTTTCTCTGGGTTATAACTGAGAATTTATGGATCACTGGAACTGTATTAATTATTTATCCAAACTCTAAAGTTCCAAGTTCATCTACATGACAGTACAGTAAATAATGGATTGAGAATAATTTCAAACTTTCTGAAAAAAAAAAAAAAAAATGAACAAAGGAAATTATATAACTTGAAGAATTCCTATAAAACCATATGTTGTCATTTTGAATATAGTGAGGAGAGATGAAGAGAATTAATACATTAGATTTCAATTAAATGTAGAATATGAAAACAGAAATTAAAACTGTGATTGATGTAATATAAATGAAAATCCTTATCTAAATGGCAGCTTCCCACATTAATTCTTGAACAATGCTGTCTTGCCAGTGTCGTCGACACTGGTGCACAGCATGCAGGCCACCTTGAACCTCGGATTATTCTCATGATCTCTTCCCTATGTTCATAACATGGAGCGGGTTTTTCACTATTGATAACGGTGTAAATGTGATAATATGGATAAAATATTCCAACCAATCCAAGAAAGGACGAACAAGCTTACATTTATGATAACCCTGGCAACCTCACATCAAAAACATGAATTGCAGGCAAGCACCTAAAAGGTGCGTGGACCCCTCAGCCTGTATTTTTTTTAGTCAAGTAGGATCAGGGCTGCATCTAGAGTCAATTTAGTTTCGGAAAACATATGGGCGCCCAAAACTCAAATGAAACAAAAAACAAAAGTGTTGTTGCTGTTCAATTTGAAAGGATTTCTGAAGGAAATACTCCTAGAAAAAGCTTCTGGGAGCATCAATATCGATCCGATTGCATAGCTGGGTATTGAATTTCATGTTAATAAACCTCTGTTTTGTGATTGATCACAGGCTCTTTGCGCTGAAATTCACTTAAAAAAATTGGACCCTCAATAATGAATTATGAAAAGGAACTGAGAGTTTGGGATCGGAACCTGCAAAAAATCCCTGGATACCGTATATAACAGACTTCGGTTTCACGTGAGTGGTGTGCTGGGATTACAGCATGCAGGAAAGTGTAGCTCTGTTAGTGGCAATTTATGCATTGCACAAGTGTGATAACAAGTAAACACACTGATTGACACAGGCCCACCCTTATCATTAATTTGGGGGGGGGGGGGAATAAGCTCCAGGTATGCAAACTGGTTCAAAATTGCCCCGAGTCAGGCTAAAAATGGGCTCTCTTAATCACTCGTTTTAAATTGTTTCCAAGGTACAGTAACATGTTTGGTGACAAAAATTGGAGCATTATGTTGTACCAGTTAAATGTGTGGACACAAATATGGTTCATGCAAAAGTTTTAGGATAAATCATATGATGTAGAATAGAATGATTTAATAGCAAAATTAAAGAAAAATGTTGTCCTTCATTCAATGAGAATCTTGAATGGACCAGGCTTTCTTGCATCAGGAAACCCTCAAAATTCACACTGAAACATGCAACCAAGGGTTCCCGATGGGCATAGATAACAGTGGAAAAGCTAAGCCATCAATAAATAATACCAAAAAAAAATTAAAAATCATGAGATCATCACAGCCATCTGAAAATCTAATCATTTCATCAGTCAACATTCAGGAAGCTCTCACCAAAGTTTGGTCAGGCCCGACTTGATAGATCTGCAGATATTCAGCGGACAAGAACATGTTGATGGGCATAGATAACAGTGCAAAAGCTGAGCCATCAATAAATAATATAAAAAAAATTTAAAATCACGAAATCATCATAGCCATCTGAAAATCTAATCATTTCATCAGTCAACATTCAGGAAGCTCTCACCAAAGTTTGGTCAGGCCTGACTTCATAGATCTGCAGATATTCAGCGGACAAGAACATGTTGACGGACGGACACTAGGACGGACGGACGGACGGACGTACGTACATGGCAACGACAAGACCCCACAGCCCTATGGGCTGAGGGGTAATATACCAGTTATCATTGATTAAAAACATATTCTGGGTTGAAGACGTAGCCTAGGAAACCACTCGGAACGACAAACGGTCAGCCAAGTGTCGGTGCCCTGCCCGCTGCCATCGAGGCCACACAGCATTGTTCTTGGATTAACTTGAACTAAGTGCCCATTCAGCTTTCTATAAATATCCTCTATGACTGTCCAAGAAATAATTTTCAACCCAATAATACAAACATAACTAAGTAATTAAGGTATTTCAGAAGAAAGGGAAAAGTGTCTTTGTACCTGATAAAAAACTTCTTAGTTATTGTTTGTGGATTTTTCAATTAAGCTGTTTCAGTAAGTTGCTAGTTTAGCAGTGAAGATTGAAGACAATTATTGGGTGGTCAGCAGGCAGAATAAAAAGATAAGAAGTTTTCAGATATAACTTGTCATCTCTAGCTCCATTACCCGTGAAGTCATACATCATTATCACCTCGACACTGACACACGCCACAGACCGGTTCCTTTGTTCCACTTTTTCTGGCCAGGATTTCTTCTGAAACTTTTTTCATAATGAGAGCATATAACCACATGAAGAATTGTCAGCTTTCAAGTAGGTGAACAGCCTTATTAGTTGTTTTTTCTTCTTCTGGGGATATTAATTGCTTTAATTAGCAAATACCATGCTAACCTTGTAAAGTAAGATAATACACCGTAGAATAAAATAATGTATAATATAGAATATATTTGACAAAATACAGGAAAATAGTGAAGAATATCTTGTATTATGTTTGCAATATTTTCCAGTGAGATAATTCGTCATAAGTCACAGATTGAAACAACAATGCAGTGAAACTTCAAAACAATGATACCATGACATATATATATATATGGGTTGTATATGGGTTGAAATGTGTACTCAATATAAAAGCAAAATATATTATATATATATATATATATATAGTTTTTTTAAGCAAAAAAATAAAAAATAAAATTTTGCTACATTGACAGTGAAACAGTGATCACAGTATTGTTCATGGGGGGACAATTCAGTGATCAATTTTCTAAAGAACTTAACGAGTAACTAGTCTAAAGAAGAGTTTCTTTTCGCCACTCTCATCTGCTATTCACTGTGATTCTGAGCAGAGTGATTGACTGCTTCCCTACATGAACAGTTTACTCACTGCCACCATTGGATTGACAATAATGTCATCATAATTACAAAACAGATGTACAGTGTAAGTTGTTTTTGGTATCAATATATGGTGACATTGCCCACACATGCCCCTCCAGCCATGGTGTGACCACCCACACCTCATATCTGTCCACAAAATCTATGGGGCTGCTCAGTCTGAGGTAGGACATTCTCACTGTCAACCCTCAACTGTCACCAGAATGACAACCAGTAGTTTTACCTTTATATTACCTATCAGTGCCACATAACTTCAACATGATATCATTCCTATCTACCATTTCTATCTGTCATAGACTGTTATTTTTAAATCAACCCTGCCCTCATCGGTTTAATGTGGCGTAAAGTCTGCTGACATTGTTGACACTTCCTCTTTTTAAAATACCAAGGAAGAGAAGATTAGACAGTTTACACTCCAGACAGAAGGAAATATTGGCTTGTAAGGAATTCCAGGGGTTGACTGATGGCAATGACATTTTGGGTAGGTTTTTAACAATGGGGTTGGTACTGCCTGGTGTAGTATTTGTTTCTCTGTGCCAGATGAGTTGATAGGTGCCTTGGGCTGTTGTTGGAAGGGATTGGGGAAAAGTTACCTGTGAATTGCCCCATACCTGGTGTGATGTATTGTGTTTAACAAGCACCTTCCCACTTACCTTTATCCAAGAATGTGACCTATTCTTCTCTATAATTGAACCAGAATGGCCAGCTTATTGGATCTCATTGGATGGCAGTTATGTTGAATAGACACATGGTCAGACCTTTAGAGGATTGGTTATTGATACTGTATTGAAGGACAATACTAGAAAGGAAGGGCTTTACTCAGTCATTAGATCATGCATGACTACCATTGCACCATCAGGAACTATAATGTCACAATGGTTCAAGGTATGAGTAAGAATTGAAGTCAGATCAATGAAGTTCTTACCATACTAGACTGTAATCTGTAAGAATTGACTTATTCTGCCACTTACAAAACACTGACACAAACAGGAACAACCCAACACCAGTATCAATAATTATTGGTTGGCAAAGTAAATCTATAATGCATTAATATCTTGAGTGTATCAATCAAAGCTCGGGTATTGATTAGATTGTATTGATCCCTATTGGTTACTGACAGGCTAGGCTGTGAGACAAGAGGGCTCAATATGGAGGCCAAGAGGGGGAAATATGCTCAATATTCTATTGGTTTATACTGACTGGTCAGATGTAATATTAGCCATGATATGCTCATACAATATACAATAAAATCAGACAGATAAGCTCAGGAAAGTCAATTTATGGATACTAACTTGTTTATTCTTGAAAAATTCTGTTCCGAGCAAATGTCACTCGATAAACACAAGAGAGATAGTGTTTCACAAAGTGATAACAGAATTGTCTGTCATGAATCTATTCCTATCACCACATCATCGGGAGAGATAACTAAATCATCCTCTGGTACAGAGTTATAGTGTATGTGAAATGCTCAGTAGCTATCATGTTGAGAATATTCAGCTTCATTCATGGTTTGATTGCTAGTAGCTTGATCATGCTAAATGCAACCTTTACCATGGCATGAATGCCTACAACTTTGTCAAGTTAAATGCCCAAATTCCACAAGTGAAAATGCCACACATGCATCTCTGATCCGAAGTGAACATTTATTTCCGGACATGTCATAATCATATGTTCTCAGAGGAATGAATAATAGTATTACATAACCACACAAACTTCTTTTCAAAGATTCAGTCCAGAATTTTTAAAACTATACTTTAGGCCAATTTCCTAAATGTTCTTCTGGAGATTCAAAATCAAAACAAGAGCATAATTGGCACTGTGGGCTATGCCATCAAATAATCTTGAGTCTTGTGTGTTAGAGAGAGTCGCTGGTGATCAGTGACGTTGACCATTGACCTTTTGACCTCAATCTTGGTACCTGACAGATTGCTTTCCACTAATGCATACACTCAGTTAAATGTGATTTTAGTGGTTTTCTGAGACTTTGCATCCTCAGTGGCCTTGACCTTTGGATCTTACAAAGTTCCTTGTTCGCCATCAACATATTCCACTCAACAATAAATTTTGATGATTTCCTGATTTTTAGGCCTCTGATCTCGATTTTGGTACGCTGATCAAATTTGAGAAAAATGGTCGTTTTGATGGAAAGTTAAGAACTAAATAGGAAAAGTCGGGAGGAGATTCAGCAGATGGTTCTAGCTGATGTAGTCCAAAAAATGAAATAAGAAATTTAGTCTTAATTTGCATATATTTAATAAGTTCCTCATCAAATATTGCATTGTCTTTGGTTAAAGAAGAAGAAGAAGAAAAAACTTCAGTCCATATATTCACAAGTAGTTTTAATTAAAGTATCCCAATTAGACTGGAGATAACAAACGCATATACATTTACTAGATGATTCAAGGTGAAAATTTATACATACTGATAGCCGGAAGGAAAGTCTCACTTATCCTTTATTATAGACCTAATATACAGGTGTTAAAGGTGTATTTATACAATACAAACCCATTATCATGACAGGCAAAGATCTTATCAAATTTAAGTGGAAAACTTTACATATTTAAAAAAAATCTTCCACGCAATTAAACACGCAATGATGAATGATATTCATGTATACAGGTGACATATGAAATGAAATTTTCTACCTGTATGGTATTCCCATCAAATTGAATATTAAACAAATTTTGAATTTCAAATATCAAACAGGCTGTTATGTACAATTAAGAGATTGATTGCCTTAATGTTAAATTATGCGTAAAGCAATTAACACTTGAAATATTAACAATTTTAGTCACAGTCAAAACCAGAGAATTTATCTGTGTATTGCTGGAAAGATGTTGACTGCCTGAATATATGGTTGACTGGCTTGGCATAATGTTTAATTTGTCCACAGGCTCTGGGTGAAGTCTAGGGTGAGGTGAGGGTTGGGATGATATTTAATTTGACCACTCACACTGGATGACCCTCAGCTTGACTAACTAGTTGGTATGAGATGTAAATTGTCCATGGACACTAGAAAAAAATTATATTGTTGACAAACTTGATATGATGATTCTACTTCCCATAGATATTGGATGAAAATTAAGTTGTTGACTGACTCTGTTAGAAGTTTAGATTGTCCAATATAGCTACTGGATGAAGTTAAGATTCTTGACTGACATAATGGTATGAAGTATAGATTGTCCAGGAATACTCAAACTTTAGATTATGGAGTATATAGGTTGTCCAAAAAATACTTGATTTATTTGTTGTATTGGTTTTATTGGTTGTCCATGATTACTGGACGAACTTTGAGTTGTTAATGGACTTGATATAAAGTATAGATTTCTATAAATATTGGATGAACTTTAGATAAATAGATTCTTGACCGACTTGGTATGAACTTTAGATTTAACGGGATACTGGAAGAATTCTATACTGTTAATTGATTTTGTATGCAGGTCAGAATTTGTCCATCAATACTAAAAGAACTGTATGTTCTTTACTGACTTGATATAAAGGCTAATTTGTCCATGAATACTGAATGACTTATTGGTATGAAGCATGGATTTTCTATGAGTATGATTTCTATGGGTGTAGATTGCCCATGGATACTGAATGACTTGGTATGAAGCATAGATTGTCCATGATCCTGTAAGGCTTGTTACGAAGGTTAGATAGTCCATAAATGCTCCACGTTTATGAAGGAAAGATTTACATGGATAGTGGATGATTTGGTATGAGATAGATATGCCCATGAAAGCTGGACGACTTGGTATGAAGCAAAGCTTGTCCATGGATACTGGACGACTTGGTATGAATATAGATTGTCCACAGACACTGGATGACCTGGTATGAAGCATAGATTGTCCATAATCCTGGATGACTTGGTATGACTATATATTGTCCTTGGATATTGAATGACTTGGTCTAGGATTAGATTGTCCATGGATACTGGATGACTTGGTCTGTAGTATAGATTGCCCATGAATACTGGACGACTTGATATGGAGGTTAGATTGTCCATGGATACTGGATAACTTGGTCTTTAGTATAGATTGCCCATGAATACTGGAGGACTTGATATGGAGGTTAGACTGTTCATGGATACTGGATGACTTGGTCTGTAGTACAGACTCCATGGATACTGGACGACTTGGGATGAATATAGGTTGTCCACAGACACTGGATGACCTGGTATGAAGCATAGGTTGTCCATAATCCTGGATGACTTGGTATGACTATATATTGTCCTTGGATATTGAATGACTTGGTCTAGGATTAGATTGTCCATGGATACTGGATGACTTGGTCTGTAGTATAGATTGCCCATGAATAGTGGAGGACTTGATATGGAGGTTAGACTGTCCATTGATACTGGATGACTTGGTCTGTAGTACAGATTGTCCATGGATACTGGACGACTTGGTATGAATATAGGTTGTCCACAGATACTGGATGACCTGGTATGAAGCATAGATTGTCCATAATCCTGGATGACTTGGTATGACTATATATTGTCCTTGGATATTGAATGACTTGGTCTAGGATTAGGTTGTCCATGGATACTGGAGGACTTGGTCTGTAGTATAGATTGCCCATGAATACTGGTGGACTTGATATGGAGGTTAGATTGTCCATGGATACTGGATGACTTGGTCTGTAGTATAGATTGTCCATGAATACTGAATGACTTGGTATGAAGCATAGATTTTCTATGAGTATAGATTAGTATGGTTGGTTGATTCTTTGAAGTTTAACGTCGCACCTAACCCCGCTGGTCACACGGCAACGATGTCCCAAACAAACACACCCCAGCAAAACCCCAACCCCAACAAAAACCTAACCAAAATTACAAAAAACTTTGAATTTTGAAAATTAGGCTTTACAGACACTGATGATCACAATGGATCGTCAGAGAGCCTGATTTGTTTGGCACTTTAATCTACCTCCTGTGCCAGACAAACATGGTATGGTAAACCATGCTGCCCTAAGCTGAAGGGCTAGATTAGTATGGGTGTAGATTGTCCATGGATACTAAATGACTGGTATGAAGCATAGATTGTCCATGATCATGTAAGGGTTGTTACGAAGGTTAGATAGTCCATAATACTGCACATCTTGGTATGAAGGAAAGATTTACATGGATGGCGGTTGATTTGGTAAGAGGTAGACTGCCCATGAATGCTGGACGACTTGGGATGAAGCAAAGCTTGTCCATGGATACTGGACGACTTGGTATGAATATAGATTGTCCACAGACACTGGATGACTGGGTATGAAGCATAGATTGTCCATAATCCCGGATGACTTGGTCTGTAGTATAGATTGCCCATGAATACTGAAGGAATTGGTATGGAGGTTAGATTGTCCATGGTATGAAGGAAAGATTTACATGGATGGTGGATGATTTGGTAAGAGATAGATTGCCCATGAATGCTGGACGGCTTGGGATGAAGCAAAGATTGCCCATGAATACTGGA
The DNA here is from genome assembly GCA_036873755.1 of Hanleya hanleyi. Lineage (NCBI taxonomy): Eukaryota > Metazoa > Mollusca > Polyplacophora > Lepidopleurida > Hanleyidae > Hanleya > Hanleya hanleyi. Next base: position 14,035 of record JAVTVY010030471.1, on the reverse strand, counting down.
TGACTTGTTATGAATATAGATTGTCCACAGACACTGGATGACCTGGTATGAAGCATAGATTCTCCATAATCCCAGATGACTTGGTCTGTAGTATAGATTGCCCATGAATACTGGAGGACTTGATATGGAGGTTAGATTGTCCATGGTATGAAGGAAAGATTCACATAGATGGTGGATGATTTGGTAAGAGATAGATTGCCCATGAATGCTGGACGACTTGGGATGAAGCAAAGATTGTCCATGGATACTGGACGACTTGGTATGAATATAGATTGTCCACAGACACTGGATGACCTGGTATGAAGCATAGATTGTCCATAATCCTGGATGACTTGGTAGGACTATATATTGCATTTGGATATTGAATGACTTGGTCTAGGATTAGATTGTCCATGGATACTGGATGACTTGGTCTGCAGTACAGATTGTCCATGGATACTGGACGACTTGGTATGAATATAGGTTGTCCACAGATACTGGATGACCTGGTATGAAGCATAGATTGTCCATAATCCTGGAGGGACTTGGTAGGACTATATATTGTCCTTGGATATTGAATGACTTGGTCTAGGATTAGATTGTCCATGGATACTGGATGACTTGGTCTGTAGTATAGATTGCCCATGAATACTGGAGGACTTGATATGGAGGTTAGATTGTCCATGGATACTGGATGACTTGGTCTGTAGTATAGATTTCCCATGAATACGAGAGGACTTGATATGGAGGTTAGACTGTCCATTGATACTGGATGACTTGGTCTGTAGTATAGATTGTCCATGAATACTGAATGACTTGGTATGAAGCATAGATTTTCTATGAGTATAGATTAGTATGGATGGTTGATTCTTTGAAGTTTAACGTCGCACCTAACCCCACTGGTCACACGGCGATGATGACCCAAACAAACAAACCCCAGCAAAACCCCAACCCCAACAAAAACCTAACCAAAAATACAAAAAACTTTGAATTTCAAATTTTGAAAATTAGGCTTTACAGACACTGATGATCACAATGGATCATCAGAGAGCCTGATTTGTTTGGCACTTTAATCTACCTCCTGTGCCAGACAAACATGGTATGGTAAACCATGCTGCCCTGAGCTGAAGGGCTAGATTAGTATGGGTGTAGATTGTCCATGGATACTAAATGACTGGTATGAAGCATAGATTGTCCATGATCCTGTAAGGGTTGTTACGAAGGTTAGATAGTCCATAAATGTCGCACGACTTGGTATGAAGGAAAGATTTACATGGATAGTGGATGATTTGGTATGAGATAGATATGCCCATGAATGCTGGACGACTTATGTAGCAAAGGTTGTCCATAATCCTGGATGACTTGGTATGACTATATATTGTCCTTGGATAATGAATGACTTGGTAATGGTATGAAGCAAAGATTGTCCATGGATATTGGACGACTTGGTATGAATATATAGATTGTCCACAGACACTGGATGACCTGGTATGAAGCACAGATTGTCCATTATCGTGGATGACTTGGTATGACTATATATTGTCCTTGGATATTGAATGACTTGGTCTAGGATTAGATTGTCCATGGATACTGGATGACTTGGCCTGTAGTATAGATTGCCCATGAATACTGGAGGACTTGGTATGAAGGTAAGATTGTCCATGGGTAGATGACTTGGTATGAAGCATATTGTCCCTGATGATGGGTGAGTTGGTATGAAACATACATTCCCCTTTGATACTGAATGACTTGGTATGAATGTCAGATTATCCTTTGATACTGAATGACTTGGTATGAAGGTTAGATTATCCTTTGATACTGAATGACTTGGTATGAAGGTCAGATTATCCTTTGATACTGAATGACTTGGTATGAAGGTCAGATTATCCTTTGATACTGAATGACTTGGTATGAATGTCAGATTATCCTTTGATACTGAATGACTTGGTATGAAGGTTAGATTATCCTTTGATACTGAATGACTTGGTATGAAGGTTAGATTATTCATGGATACAGGAATACTTGGCATGAAGCATAGATTGTCCATGGAATATTTCAATAACTTTAAACTGTTGACAGATTTTTTTATAAAAAAAAATTCCAAAGCAAAGCATTCTTATAGTTACATCTGTACATTTTTTTAGTATTATGAAAGCACAATCATATCGAATTAGTATCAGCAATAATTGGGTGGAACATTAGGCGAATGATTGGTAAGCAAAACCAAAACACACACACACACACACGTTTACGAAGGTGCATAGTGAGGACATCCACAGACAACCATACAAATGGGGACTTATTTATTTATTGGCTATTTAAGAAACCTTACTGATTTGTGTTTTAGGCAGCCTCAGGATTTCCATGACACATTCAAACCAGTTCACATTTGCACAGAACTTGAAATAACCAAACCCGTATTCCACTCTACAAGTGGGGACAAATGAAAACATTCCGGCCAAGTGGTGACACCAAGGCAAACACACGTTATCAATTTCAAACACACCCGTTTGAGTTTTCTCCAGTCAAAATGGGGACATGTGACTTATTTTTTCACTGTGTACAAGATCATAAAACAGGCAGCGAAACAGATTCCCAGTCTTTGTCAAACCGGGGATGTCCCCGGTTGGAGGGGAGGTGTGTCCCCAGTATGAAGGTGTGTATTCAGATAAATGTCCCCGATATACGCCTTTCGTAAATGCACACACACACACACCCGCACACACACAAAAATAAAAAAAAAAATTTAAATTACAATCGTCTAGTCCGTCATTCATAATTCAGCCGTCGTCCATTAAAGAATATCCGCGTTTATAATCCAAAAACCTATTCCATATTCCAGTATTAGCATCAAATTCAAAAAGACAATCATAGTTTACATAAACATAGGCTAGTTTCCTGACGAAGACTTTGTTGGTATAATTTTAGTTTGTCCATGGTGTACTGGATACAAAAGTTTAGATTGTTGACTGAATAAACTTAAGATTTCTTATAATTGACCAGTAGATCAGCTCACCGCTTTTTAGGAGTAACGTTGAGTAGATCCTGGTGGATTAACTTTACATGTAATGATGTATGGATTGAACCATGCACATCCAGGTTAAATCAGGCTCATCTTTATCTGTCACAGCAAAATCAGAGAAATGGTCCGGCATATACTCAATGTGTCCTTCTAACAAACGATAACATTTCCAAATGGACAGTTTTTTTGATAACTTGGTTTGATCATGGTAAGCAGTGTTTGATATTTGACAGAATGTTAGCCAGGGCTAACTGATCAGACAGATCAGCTTTATAACTAGTCTTGTACAGATCTCTACTTGGCTTATCCGACATGCAAGGAAGTTTTTTGCTCTCAAATACATCAAACTATCTCATTTTATCAAATGAAATTATGACATCAGATTGAGTCATCCTTCAAACACCAGTTTATATAAATCTTTCATGATACTAGGAAATTCCTGACATGAAAAAAAAAGACAAACTGATAAAAGTGAAGAAAAATATTTTTGAAATAAGATTATCTCCCAAGATCATTTATGATACTTTTCTTACAAAATAGTATTTGTTATTCTACAGTCTTTGGGGCAACTTCCTGTGTGCAACCAACAGTGATACCGTTACAGAAAAAACAGAACCAAAACTTAAACAGGTCCATATGTTACTTTAACAGGCCCACCTTACAGGTATGTTTTCATGCTGAAAGTGAAAGATGATAATGCTTGATATAGAGAGGACTATACGCTTGATTACCCATTACTTTGTGAAGCTAATTTAGATGTAGCCCACATTCTTAGATAGTATCTAGAAAGAAAAAGCTGGGACTGATAAACATATAGGACAATTTTGGCGGGGAACTTCGGCAGTTAGCGTTACTTCAGCTTCGAATACTGATCAGTTTGAGCCATATCCTCAAGCAAGTCCTCATGTATATTATAATGTAAACTTTCAAATAGACAGACAGTTTGCATGAAAATAGTGCCAAACAGGATGTTGCGACCTTATCAGTAAAATCCCAGCGCTGATCTTCCCAATATATCCCACGGCTATCAATATCCTCCCATAACAACTCTATTCTCCCGGGCCGATAGGCGCAGATCAACGGATCAATGCATAAACGTAATGACTGTCGGACCCACACTCAGCGGCGCTCTCCATACCACCTTTTACTTGTCTGCACGATGAATATGGCTACAAGGGAATAGGAAATTAGACAATTTAGTTTCCACTAGACACCGGTGGCACTTCGACCGGATTTACAGGATTCAAAGGCAAAACTACGGAAGACTGCCTTAATTTGACCATTCCTGTAATTTGCTGCTGGACATGATTTGGATACAATGTTGGATATATGAGCGATAGTCTACAGAGGATCATACCATTGAATCTCTGATCATGGTCACATTTCTAAACAGAAGACTCCTCGGGATATAGTGAGATGGAGAAACTGCTAATATAACATACATGTACTGCTTGGAAACAATGTAAGTATAGTTTTTTTGTCCTGCCAAATTAGGATTTTTTTTTTAATATAAAACACAAAAGTATAGCACAGTTGTAATTGTATTATTAAAGTAAGACAAGTTTTCCAATAATTTGATTACAGGAATTTCCTTTTCCTGCATGAAGATATTGAGCAGATTGAGTTATTGGAAGGAAATCACTGAACAACTGCTACATGTACTGCATGATAATTATATCAAATTAATTAGAATGTTGAGTATTTTGAGTACTAGAAGTCTGGTTGTTATTTATTCACACTATGTACTTCCTTTCTAGGTCCTTTTACCTAACAAATTTGAATTTATATCTATGGAAATAGATAGGCAAATAACTATGACAATAGAAATGCAACATCACTAGACTTGCAAAATATATATATATATATATATATAATTTAGAAGCTTGATCAAAACTAATATGACTAGAAAAGTACACTACATAAACTTAATGCTGATGTACAAAAGTCTTAAATATTCAAATAACTATTAGGATAGCATGGATAATTTGGTAATAATGTCACTTCAACCGAGCAGAGTTCAGCTAATAATGTGTTTTACAGGGGGGGGAAAAATGTCTTGGCTCTCCTGTGAGAAAAGTCAAGAAAACATTTATCATTGAACTTCACAAGAGACTGTATATGAGTGGGTTTAACCATTATTTATCTTTGACTCCATGTTTTGAGAATGATATGGTGTCTTTAATTGGTCGGTGTCATGTAAAAGTTCAGAGATAATTGGTATTGTCAGTATGGGGTAGTTCTATCCCACAGTCAGCAGCTGTATACAGACAGTAAGTTATACCCCTCACACCTGTCATCTCCGTCTGTACAGGCTGGTAATACTAAACTATGGGCTGGTATTTATATACCATGAGATGTTCATAAAGTCAGTGATTTGTGGAGATGGGATACATGTATCTCAACTGTCCCCACATATTCCAGGTTCATTGTACTGTAGGACACAGAGACTCAGAGTAAATACATTACTCATACATATAGAATAACATCAGACATATCCTCATGTAACAGTGCAGTTATATTACACCGTTCAGCACTTTGTAAGTGAAAAAAAAAATGTAAAAATATTAAAATGATGTTAAAACAAATGTTTCAAATGATGTTAAAACATTATAACATTGTAGTATCCATAAAATTCCATCACAAAATTGAGAGTTTGAAATATTCAATTTATAAATTGTGCCTGCGGAATGCAGAGAAATTTAGGTTCTACTGCTATTTTTATTATGTCTGTATGTAAGAAATCTATAGATATTTTTAGCTAATTTGTTTCTGTCTTCAATACATAATGATTAGTTCAAAATTAGCATCAACACTACTTACTCCATCAGTATGCTTTCTTTATAATAAAATCAGCTATTCAGCTCGTAACGGATCATTTTGAAATGAACACCTATCAACCTTAATTGTCCAGCTTAATTACTTGATCATCAGGTTGATCATCAGGTTTTTCCTGGTGTGATCATGGGATACATGTGATCATGCTTGGATCTACAGCTCGATGATCTCAAACTGATCTACCTAAAACCACAGCTGGGGTCATATAAGTGAGAAACCCAATCTTGATATGATACCATCACTTCATGCAGCCATGATTGCTTCAGTAAGCCAGCCTGTAGGCATGATCCCAGTATGTCATTACCAGACAGACAGGGATAACAGATAACATCAGTCATGCACTATCAAATATATACTGGTCAAACAAAACAAAAGGACATGAACCACCCAATGTATTGAGAGAACCCCACAGCTCCATGGGGTCGATGGCTCAGGAACAGTTGCCTTGTGATCTTGTAATCGCAATGCCCGGTTCTGTGACTAGACGCATGTGCGGTGTAAATCTGGTAGATGGTTTGACTGATTGATCCAGTAAAAAGATCCTGGTCACTCATCTCCATTGGCAATCCGTAACATAACAATAAAGAGGAGTAGCTATCAGGTACCCTGCCACCTGGCACCCTTACGCCCCGAGTTCTGATGTAAATGCTCAAAAGTCAGTATGGTAACTGAAATTTTGTCCACATATTGCATTTCCAGTGATATATTACATAATGTTCACAGTTTGAGTATTGTGACCTTTGAGAAAAGTCAGTTTGGGGTGAACTTGACCAAGGCCTTTATGTCCCCATGAATCAAGTTTACGTAATATCTAGACAACCCACAGCCATTCACCATTCCTGATAAGGTAACATTGTGCCACATATCTCAAGCTCTCTTTTCTACTGAGATATTATGTCCACAAAGTTATTCACATTTTGACCTTTGACCTTTTGGAAATATGTCAAGGTCAGTCAAGAACGAACTTGACATATGGGCGCTCATAAAGCAGCATTGATATTATATGAATTAGGTCTTTGGATTATGGCTGAAAATTGAATGACGGACTGAGCTGGACGCTTGTATTTTGGGCCAATGATCTAGACTCCAGGTCAGTTTGTCCCTTAAATACTGTGTTCACAATCAAATAGGACTGACTGACCTTCGATAATATCCAAATGTGAGGCATAAGAGATTTTCCCTTCACAGTGCTAGTATTAACATGTTGACCTTTCAAAATAGGTCAAGGTCAGTCAGAAGTGAAGTTCAACTGAAGGTGATCATAAGGCAGCATTATGCCACAGATAAAGATTCTAGGTCAATTTGTTCCTTACATATTGTGTTCAAAAGCAACACTGCTACTAACATTTTAACTCCTGACTTCTGAAAACAGGCCAAGGTCAGTCCGGAGTGAACTTGACCTAGAAGCCTTCATAATGCAGCATTGTGCAAAAGATATCTCTTTGTTTTTTTAGATATTGTCTTCACAAATCTACTCGCGTTTTGAGCAGCATGACCTTTGAAATTACTTCAAGGTCAAATCTAAGCGAATTTGATCTAGATTCACTTATATGAACGCATTATACAAATCAAGATCAATTCACTCCTTAGATATTATGTTCACAAGGAACTGAGTGCTATTCACATTTTGACCTGTGACCTTTGAAAATAGGTCAAGGTCGGTCCTGAGTGAACTTGACCCAGAGGTCCTCATGAGGGCACCGAAGATAAGCTCTAGCCCTCTATGTTATCATGATATTGTATTCACAACATTGGAGATGGACAAATGGATGGAAATAATGGCAGTATAAAAAACAGGGAATTCCATCAATCTGGTTTTATTGCAATTGTTCATGAGAACAGTTCTATTCAATAGTAAAACAAGCCTTCTGAGAACCCCAACATGTACAGGGGTATGTAATGTTTTGCCTAACACATACAGCTTCACATAAAGATCGAGCCCTTTAGGGTGGCACATCATTTGAGGTTGCACATCATTGGCAATGCACATATTTGAAATGACAATACATAACGAGAGATCCTGAAGGATCTTGGCGCCCACCATTGTCCGATAATTGTAAGCTAATGACAAGAGGATCTTTTTGTCCCTTGTTACTAAGACGATTGAGTTGTAATTTTGTTTACAGAATTCTAAAACAGGCATGGGTTCGGATCTTCGGCCACAAATTGATGTAAAATCTTTAACAAAAACCCTGTAAAAGTATATATTTTCTAAATGGGCACACCCGTGCCATTATTTCAGAGGACTTGTGAGCTATTGAAATTGAATAGAAAATACGTACAATCCTCCTTAAACCTTCTTCAACTTTTCTGGAAAACTCCATAAAATATATGAAAATGTGTCAAATTCTACCCGCAACCCAGAGAAAACGTATGAAATGATTTTCTTTTTATGTATGTTAAAGTGTTTCCCGCGCAAAGAACAATTTAAAATGGCGAAAAAAACAGGGGGTCGACCTACTCGTTTTTTGTAAAATTTTATCGCCATAAAGGAATCATCATTTCCGCTTCCCGAAAAAGTGCGGATTTTGACCCGCCAGATATTCAATTCCGGACACGATTAACTCTGTAGTGGCGAGTGGGTGCGATCAACAAGCAATTGTTATATCTTCGTTTGGAGAAATGGTGACGTCCAGCAGGGTGACACTATAGATATCAGCTAGTAGAAAGGTAAGAAGAATTACCATGCTGTCAAAATCGGGCGTCCTTCCTTATTATAAAATTAGGGAGGGGCCATTCGTGCGAAACCGTGGCCTAGTGTGGAGTGCACCCAAGGTTTCATGGGGAAATCCAAGATGGCTGCCTGGTGGCCATATTGGATTTTCGAATCGGACTAGAAAGGGTTTCTTACACAACTAGATCATAAGGTGAACCTGTGTACCAAATTTGAGAAAGATCCATGCAGTACTTCCTGAGAAATCGCGGTAACAAGGTTTCATGGGGAAATCCAAGATGGCTGCCTGGTGGCCATATTGGATTTTCGAATCGGACCAGAAAAGGTTTCTTGCACAACCAGACCCCAAGGGGAACCTGTGTACCAAATTTGAAAAAGATCCATGCAGTAGTTCCTGAGAAATCGTGGTAACAAGGTTTCATGGGGAAATCCAAGATGGCTGCCTGGTGGCCATTTTGGATTTTCAAATCGGACCAGAAAAGGTTTCTTGCACAACTAGACCCCTAGGGGAACCTGTGTATCAAATTTGAAAAAGATCCATGCAGTAGTTCCTGAGAAATCGCGGTAACAAGGTTTCATGGGGAAATCCAAGATGGCTGCCTGGTGGCCATATTGGATTCTCGAATTGGACCAGAAAGGGTTTCTTGCACAACTAGATCATAAGGTGAACCTGTGTACCAAATTTGAGAAAGATCCATGCAGTACTTCCTGAGAAATCGCGGTAACAAGGTTTCCTGGGGAAATCCAAGATGGCTGCCTGGTGGCCATATTGGATTTTCGAATCGGACCAGAAAGGGTTTCTTGCACAACTAGACCCCAAGGGGAACCTGTGTACCAAATTTGAAAAAGATTCATGCAGTAGTTCCTGAGAAATCGCGGTAACAAGAATTGTTTACGGACGGACTGACGACGGACGGACGGACGACGGACCACGGACGAAAAGTGATTTGAACAGCCCACCATCTGGTGATGGTGGGCTAAAAATATGATTTCTATATCAGTGATGTTGAGATTGGATTGAAAGAGGAACTATATTATAAAACTTGAAATAAAGATTACATTTCTTTTTCAAAGTAAGCATATACAACTCATTAAGTATTGTACATGTATGAACAATTGACCATGCAATTTGGATCACGTTCTTGGCGTAACTTTATGTCATGATACGTGAATTATATAATCCCTTTTCTGACAGAGCTACATGTATTAACAAAATAATAGTTGGAGTAGAGGTATCATTTACAGTATGGAATGGGACACCAGCATTGTGGGTAAACCCTCACATTTGTATGCAAATAAAAGAATATAATGACAAATGTTTCCAATCATACACGTGTAATGCTACATAATAATGTGCTAGCTGGTAAAGACTGGGACACCACAAACTCAGTTTTAATTAATATAGTAAGTTAAATGTGTGGACACAAATATGGTTCGTGCGAAAGCTTCAGGGTAAATCATATGATGTGGAATAGAATGATTTGATAGCAAAATTGAAGGAAATGGTATCCTTCATTTATGGCGACACGAAATTCAAAACTGATAGAGGTTTTCAATATTGTACATGTACTTCTGAAATAAAATAATGTAATTACTATGAAAGAATATATTTTAGGTGATTTGGTATGTGTGTGTGTATATACAATGTACACTGCATCTCATACCTAATAGTAGGTTAGTATCACATATAAGAGATATAAAATTAGAAACTGAAATATGAGGGTATGGATCGGGCAATGCATTGAATAAGTGTAGAATGATGTAAGCTCCCAGAATACATGCTCCCCGAGGGTAGTGGATGGGTTGAATAAGTGTAGCATGATGTAAGCTCCTGGACTATATGAAGGTATGGGGTCGGGCGAAGCTTAGTTTAGGAGATGGAAGGTGGGGCTCGGTACCCCAGGGGTGGAGACATGCTCCCAGGGGTAGTGGATGGGTTGAATTAGTGTAGATGGCGGATGGGTTGAATGAGTGTAGGATGATGTAAGCTCCCAGAATATATGATGGTATGGGGTCAGGCGAAGCTTAGTTTAACAGATATAGGGTGGGGCTCAGTGTCCCAGGGGTGGGGACATGCTCCCGGGAGTAGTGGATGGGTTGAATAAGTGTAGCATGATCTAAGCTCCCAGACTATATGAGGGTATGAGGTCGGGCGAAGCTTAATTTAAAAGATAGAGGGTGGGGCTCGGTGCCCCAGGGGTGGGGACATGCTCCCGAAGGGTAGTGGATGGGTTGAATAAGTGTAGCATGATCTAAGCTCCAAGACTATATGAGAGTATGGGTCGGGTGAAGCTTAGTTTGAGAGGTATAGGGTGGGGCTCAGTGCCCCAGGGGTGGGGACATGCTCCCCGAGGGTAGTGGATGGGTTGAATAAGTGTAGCATGATGTAAGCTCCTGGACTATATGAAGGTATGGGGTCGGGCGAAGCTTAGTTTAGGAGATGGAGGGTTGGGCTCGGTGCCCCAGGGGTGGAGACATGCTCCCGGGGGTAGTGGATGGGTTGAATTAGTGTAGATGGCGGATGGGTTGAATAAGTGTAGGATGATGTAAGCTCCCAGAATATATGACGGTATGGGGTCAGGCGAAGCTTAGTTTAAGAGATATAGGGTGGGGCTCAGTGTAACAGGGGTGGGGACATGCTCCTGGGGGTAGTGGATGGGTTGAATAAGTGTAGCATGATCTAAGCTCCCAGACTATATGAGGGTATGAGGTTGGGCGAAGCTTAGTTTAAAAGATAGAGGGTGGGGCTCGGTGCCCCAGGGGTAGGAACATGCTCCCTGAGGGTAGTGGATGGGTTGAATAAGTGTAGCATGATCTAACCTCCAAGACTATATGAGGGTATGGGGTCGTCGGGCGAAGCTTAGTTTAAGAGATATAGGGTGGGATTCAGTGCCCCAGGGGTGAGGACATGCTCCCGGGGGTAGTGAATGAGTCCAAAACTTTAGCATTTACTTGGTCCTACAGATAGACAGACACATAGACAGACAGACAGATGGACATCATTGTGGCACCTATCTCGAGCTTTCCGCAGCTAAAGCTACGGGCTCGCTTAAAAAACTTATCAATGAAAATGTAGAAAGTCTAAACTGTGATAATTTGGACAAAAATTCATATTTCATGTCATATTTCTTAAATAGCACATGCACATCCTCGAATCACATTAAACTATTTTGTAGCAAGTGTCAAACTCATACAATGAAAGCCGACAGCTCCAGCAAACTTTCCATGTACAGATTTACATGTATCATTATGTACATTATCATTAGCAAATTTGTGAGAAGAAACATGTGTATCAAGTATCATAATCATCCACTGAGAGCTGACAACTGTAGCAAACTTTCTATGTATGTAGGCCTACAATTTTGCTAAACAAAAAACTCAATCAATTGCCATAATTTGGACAAAAATTAATATTTCATCTCAAAATTAGCACAGGAAACAGATGCACAGATGTACATGTGCACTTCAGCTAAACGAAAAACTCTATCATAGGGATTTTAACATTGGGGCACTCATGGAATCCCCAGGGGTAGTGCCATAACTGAATCCCCAGGTGGAATTACCCCCCCCCCCTAATATTTTTTTTTCTTGATTTGTTTTTTTAATTTGCTAAACCAAACAATCTTATCATTTTCAGTGGGGGACGTATGACATCCTCTTCCAACCCCCTACAATATCTCTCCTTTGCTTCGTAAGGCGAGATAATAATCACAGGGCTATTTTGTGGATAACTTCTTTATTAGATCGGACATTTTCTTGGAGAGATTTCCAACTGTTTTAAAATTAGTCTACTAGCCTCCTGTAAATCATTCTTCGAAGCCTATTTCTTTTCATTGTATTAAATCTTGAAATCATATAATTAAAGAAGAGATTTCTTTTTATCTTAGACACTTGCATCTCATTCTTTTCTACCGTAATCTTATCAAACAGGGCTGGCATGCTTGCAGATGGCTATATGCTTATAAAAACATGGCCAGGCAAAGTCCTTTCATGTCTGCCTAAGAAAACAACTTCATGTAAACACTGCTTTCATCATTCTAATTCCAATTATCTACAATGATTGTTTCTCTGGCTCCCGGTCATATTGTTGGGGGTCTGCTGCTAAGTGAACAGGTATGGGGACAGGTATGATAATGGGTGGGAAGAAAGGGCAATCATAGGTAGTAAGTGATAACCACAGGGGGCCACAACAGTTTTGTAAGGGGGTGTGCTGTAAGCATGCTGTAAGTGTGCCATAAGTAATTAACAACCCCTTTTTGGCACCCCAGAACTTTGCCCCAGGCTCATCGGATGGCATAGGGGATAGAAAGGGCTGGCCTTTCCTAAACTGAAGAAGGTGTCAGACTTCTCTGGAAAAGGCAAAAAGGAAATAGATCAAACATATAACAATCTTGCGAAGCATGGTTGACATGTTGAAAAATAATTTGTTATGCAATGCAAGTGTTAGATAATAATCAGGGTATACAGACTAAATTATCCATGAAGAATTTCTACATTCAGGACCGTAAGACAAGCAGCTGAAACCCAATCTATATATCCATAAAATAAAACTGTTAAGCATATGAAATGATATTTGAGAGAGAAAGAATATATTGGTCATTAGCGGGATTCATATGTTAAGCACATGATGCCTTAAAATCTTGGGGTTTGAGTGAGTGAGTGAATGAATCATGACAGTTGTGTCTACATGTAACAAGGTGGTCCCTTGCCACCTTTTTATAGTGATACCGCTCCGAAGCACAATGTTGAAAGACATGATACTCCACTCGGTCACATTATCCTGACCTTGATCTATCCTCCTAATGTTGAGTGCCATGCAAGGAAGGAACAAATTTTTTTGTTCAAGTCTTAGGTATGAGACTGGGATCAATCACAGGACATCCCGCTTGCGAGGTGGACCATCTAACCACTGGATCATTGCAATGCGTTATCAGAGTAAGAAGCCATGCACATGACATCCTACAATTCAATCCTGAATTAATACACTGAAAATTGGTTTTTCCACTGAAGTAATTCTTCTGAATGGACTCATCCAAGTTGATAATTGAGAAAATTGCTTTGCAGGTTTCTATTGAATTCTGATGTAAGAAAATCCTCCTAATATCTCAATCAATCATTTCTTACTGACCACTGCAAAATCTTAGATGAAAATTCCTGGATACTGCAGAATGGTAAGGAAGTGGACTAGAAAATGTCTGATTGAGGACTAAGAGGTTAATTGTCTTATCTGAGCTACTAAAGAGGGTCTATTGTTTGTCTATCCCCTGGGGGTGAGAGCTGACCAGGGGCAGAGTAGGAGGTATTGTCCCCTTGATCACTGTGGACAGGCTAGACTGACCACTCAAGTGCCACTGTCACCTTACAATACCTCTGCCCAATGTGTGTGTTCAGGTAGCCTCAAGCTTTTCCTTACTTCACCTTTTCACTTGTACAAACACTCTCATTCTGCAGAGATTAGGAGCAGAGATAGGTAGCATTCTACAGTATTGTCCTATAAATTCCTGACCGCCCCTGGCTGATTGCAT